>OMKZ01005244.1:2700-32304 GCA_900302535.1 Neoniphon sammara
CAAAAAAAAAAAAAAAAAAAAAAAAAAAAAAAAAAACAGACTTCATCCAGATTAATAATCAAATGCTGATTTACCATGAACATTGATAGTGTAATTGCAGCAATAGTCAGTTTTTACATTTTACATTATAATCTACGGCTATAGTCCATACTTTCTGTTTTAAGATTTTCCATTTCTGATGACAGAGTTGCCTCTCGCCAACAACACACTGCAGACACTGGGCTGGACGAAACTATTTTTATATTAGGGAGAAACATAGGGGGTAGTGACAAACAACAGGAGGAGCTCAACAGTGCTGAAGGCTCTTGTCCCTGTAGAACAGCTCAACACTGAGAAACACTCCTGGTCCTCCAATGTGGCCACGAGGTTCTGGTCTTCTGAGGCAGAGAAGAGAGGCCTCCACAAAAAAGTGGAGCAGCATACAGAAAAGCTCCACAGTGAGAAAGTTGAGCGTCCCGACATGCTGCGCATGCAGCTGGAGGCCACTGAGGAAGAAAAGATCAACTTCTGCAAAGCAGTGAAGGACCTTCGGGAAATGCTCCACATGGTGCAACACACACGGGCCTACAAGCTGGTCATGCAGTTCAAGGCTTTGAGGCACAAAAGAGGAGCTTTTGCAAACAAATAAAGGAGCTAAAAGTAAAGTACCACATCAGGAAAACTTTAGATCCCTACAAGCTAGCTGCGCAGCTCCAGGCGTCTGAGGTGGACAAGCAGAACCTCCGCCAAGAGATGGAAAAGCCTGCGTCAAACCATGGAGCAGCACGCTATTAAACTTAAGGCCTATGAGGGGGAGACAGAGAACCTCCAGACACAACTGGAGGAGCTTAGACAGAAGCTCCAAAGTAAGATGGCTCTGAGCTCATCTAAACTCCTGAATCACGTAAAAGTTGATCAGGTGGAGGAGCAGGCTTCCTGCAAAGGTATGCAGGATCTCAAAGAAAAACTCCACAGTGCCAACCAGCTGATTGTGGAGCACAAAGCCTCTGAGGATGCCCTCCGCTAAGAAAAGGAGGTCCATCACTACAAAATCAAGAACTTAAAGAATTGCTCATAAAAGAAAAGGCCTTGAACAGCTAGGAGCAGGCCATGAGGCTCGAGGCCTGTGAGACAGAAGAGGCAAACTGTGGAGCACCTGAAAATGCTCCACAAACCCGGACCCGGAGCATGCAGTAGCTTGCTATCAAGCTTGAAACGGCAGTGAAGGAAGCTCTCCACAAGCAGAAAGAAGTGCTCCAAGAAAACATAGAGATTTTCATGAAAATCACTGAAGAACAGAAGACCTTAAGCTATCAGCAGCAGAACATCATACTCAAGTCTTCAGAGATGGAGAGCACACCCCACCAAGAGATAGAGGACCTGAAAATCCTCTACAAAGAGAAGGCCTTCAACATTGAGATGTTTACAAGAAAGCTCAAGGCAGAGACGGAGGAGAAGACAGGTCATTGGCCTTCAGGAAGCAGCCCTCCGTCAACAAATGGAGCAGCAGTCTGTCAAACTTCAGGCCTCTGAGATGGGGGAGGAGGCCCTCCTCTCCTATCAGCTCCAGTATAAAAGTAGAGTGCAAGAGGAGCAGCCCAAAAAAATAAGAAGCCTTCCACACTGAGAGAGTCCTGTCCTCAACACGGAAGGAGCAGAAAAGGGAGATGAAAAAGGAGAACAAGAAGACCATGGAGTCCAGATCCAACAGGGACTCCAACAGTCAAGTTAAAATTGAACTTCACACACACACACACACACACACACACACACAGTTTGCACACTTGCTGCACTCCTGGCTGGCCAGGAAGAGGCTCCTTCACTCTTTGATCTTTCCCAAGATTTCTTTCCTTTTACCTTTGGATATTTGGGGAGTTTATTCTCACCAACTATGAGGATTTAAGTCAGAGGATGTCGTCCGGTTTTGTTGTAAACTTGTGGGCCTGTAAAGCCCTTTGACACTGTAAACAGTGATTTGGGGCTCTAAATTAAATTGAACACACCCACACACATACCTCATTTTCCTCAACACACCCTTCCTCTATACCCTTTTGCATCCCATCACATAACGCCCCACCTCTCTACTTTAATTAATCAAAGATATCACCAGTGGTATCTCTAAAATAATGCTTCACCTGTTCTGTTTAATTTCTGTAGAGATTTCTAAGTGGCACTACAGACACCGTGTGCATGATATTTAGGACAGCTGGATATGGGACGTCCCAGTGACCTAACCGACCGCATGTGTGCCATTAAGGCTCAGTCCTTGTTGCCCGGCTTCAAAATTGTAAAGATGATGTCTGACCTTTTGTGTGTTTGATCTTTAGTTGTATTTGTGTTTAAATGTGCATTTAAAGTTAAACATGTAAAGACTGCGGTTTGGTGAGATTGCATGGGTCTACTTGAGGTACAATTGTCCAGAGCTATTGCTAGAATGACCATATTTGATGGTGTATTGTATGTTTAATAATGTGCTAAAATACTGACATTTGGCCATAAAAATAACTCTAATACATTGCTTGTGTGCATGTACAACAACCCTTGACAAGGAATCTTCCCAGCTCACTGACCACAACACCCCTTGAACCACTGGCTATCAGCAGAGGCGAGAGGTTTATTTTTTGGTCTTATAAGTTATGAAAGACAAAGAAAATGGCCACGGATGATTCATGTGGAAAAATGAATTACACCTTTCTTATATTTACGCTTCACGTTTACAGCCTTTCTAGGCTTACCAGGACGTCAGAGTTTGCAGTTCCATGTACTGTATCCCTCTGATCCCCATCTACCTCTGCTCCTCTGGCTGAGTTCATATACAGCATGTCAGCAACACTCTGCTCAGTTATCACTCACACCGGCTCCTTCTAAGTAGTTAATCTCAAATCTAAAATGAAACTCATCACCTCTTAAAAATTAAGTCATGACCAGTTCAGGAAAGCTATTCAGTGAAGCGTCTTGTTCTCCTCTTTCCTCATGCTTTGCACTGTTGCTTTCACTCCGTGTTTTCACAGATCAGTTGCAATCAGTTTGCTGCTGGTAGCAGAATTTGGATGCATGAACTTATTTCTTTTCTGAAATGATAAGCTTAATGATGTAGATTTAAAGACTAGTTATTCCCACCAGCCAAATTCTGAAGATAACTTTGTTCCACAAATTCAGCCCACTCAGACCCACTTAACAAAACCAAATGACGAGGTTCATACAGTAGCTGCAAGAGCAATTTGTGGATGGCGCAGTATGTTATTTCATGGAGCAGTGGCTTGGCAGAGGGTTTCTTATATGCATGCAGTATGTGTCCATGTATGTGTATATGTGCCTGTATGAGCCTGTGCTGACCTGGGACTGTTCTCCTGTGTGCGTGTGTGTGTGCGTGTGTGTGTGTCAGAATACATACATATACTCTACACTGCAAAAAATATTCATCTCAACAAGTCATCAAGGCCCATATTCATAAAAGGCACCACACTTTCAACATTATAATAATAATGTAATAACAATAATAATAATGTTAAATTAAATAAATATAAATGTGTTGAAACAAGGCAGAATAAGGTACATCAGCCCACTAGTATCAAGAAAATGACACTTAATTTAAGAAAATTCTGGAAACAAGTTAATTAGCATTGGAAACAAATTAGATTATCTCATCCCACAGGCAGATTGTTTCACTTGTTTTAAGAAAAACAAGATTTCAGTGCTGAATATGAGACCAATCTTTCCTCCAGATGACTAAAGTATCTATCTATCTATCTTTTTATCTATCTATCTATCTAAATGACCGGTTGAGATACCTGCAGTGTAAGAGCATGAGAATGTAAGTGAGAGGATCACTCAACCTTTGATCGGCAAAGGAAAAAAAAAAAAGTTGAGGCCCACTGCCCTCAACTTAAATTTCTAATGCTGCCAAGTAAAGCCACAAACCACGCTGTGTCCGTCAGCCTCATCTCAGCCACAGCCATGTTTCACCCCCTTGGCACCTGCTGTCATCTAGATGATAAGATGAAAGCCAATTCACATCTTAAAGACCGAACTTCAGCAAAATGTGGTGATGAATACTGATTTGATACACTTTGTGAGAACGAGCCAGAAATGTATCCTCGAGGGACTTCTCATGACCTGTCAAGATTTAAGAATGGAGCATTACATTCAGAATATCAGATTATGATAATCAACTTCTTGTTCACCGGCGATCATATATCATAGCTATCACTGAGTGAGACAGCATTTATGTATAGTGTTAGTCATGGGCTGCTCAGAGTGAAAAAGGTCATTTCTTTGTCAGAGGCACAGCAATTTAACCATAAACACCACCTAAACAAAATGCTAAATTACCTGCAGGAAAAAGTATAATCCCCAGTAAGTGAAATTAAACTGTTTAAACTGGACTGGTCTTCTAATTATGGTGATAAAATATCTCAAATTTAAGTCGTCTTAATCCTGCTGTGATCTTCCAATAGAAAAGTCTTAGCTGAGGTTTCAGGATTACCATTATAAAAGAGATGAAAAGCAACTTTGCCAAAAAAAAAAAAAAAAGAGAGGAATTCAGCCGTGGTTCAGACTAGGAGGTAGACTTTTACGCCTCACACCTACAACAAAACGTTTGTGCCAAATGTGCTTCATTGTTCTATGGCCAAGACCCCCGTGGAAGATGGCCATGCATAGAAATCAGCTGGCTACACAGAACATGCTAATCTATTGACCGGGTTATTGTAAAATTAAAACAACTGCACTGGACAGGCAGATGTTAAAATTGAAACAGCCTGCCCTTACCTAAGAACTGACAGGGGCTATAAAGCTCACTGCATTGACAGCACTCCTGTTTTGACAACCTCAAGACAAAAAAGGAATACAGCCTTACTCTGCAGTGCAGTGTATGCCATCCAAGGTGGCTATTTTGAATCAAATCCAAAAAAAAAAAAATGCTGTTGAAATTGCATGGGACACAAAAGTAAAATTTTCCAGATCCAAAATTCAAGATATTTTCTTCAAGATATACCCTTTAAAGCTATTCTCTGTTAAAGGATTACAAATCAAAGTGCAGAATGACATTGAAAATATATATGATTATTCACCCTCCCATCTATTACAATGAAAAAACTCTTTAAATTCTTTGTTTCCAAGCTGCATCATGCCCCAGACTTAATGGAATTCATCCTTCATTTATTCAAGGTCAAAGCTCATCACTCCCACAGTCCTTTGCATTGTAAATCTTCCTCTCTACATGACTGTGGGGGCATTTGAATAATTGAAAATTTCCTGTCGTATCCCTCTAAATATCAGTATACTGCCAATGAATAGTGATTTGCTTTTGTTTATTTTTTTAAAGAAAACAAATTAACACATATTACTAAACAACAGCTTAGCAGATAAAGCCAACAGAATAAACCTATTATATCTATTATATGAGGTATATATTCAGACTGTGTTTTGTGCTTAAGTTGTCCAATAAATGGCAGCTAGGCTATTTTCCCCATTAAAGAGGGTTATGAACTGAGGTACTCCATTAGTGGGTGAGCCTCAGCGTTCACAGTTAGTTGTGGGAGATTATCATCAGATACAGCACCAAACACTCGGCTGGATGGGCATGGCATGCTGGCACTCATCCAAGTCCTGACAAACACATTTCTGGCCACTGAGAGCATAATGCAGTACGGTGTGGTAGTGCTTCACCCAACTACATCTAAACACCATGCCACAGTGCTGGAAAAGCCACCAGCCACACCGCTCAAACCTCACAACAATGATTCAGGACCAGGTGAAAGGTCACAGCGTGTTGGGTTGCTGCGTTTTCCCACCAGTAACAACTAAACATGCTGCGTAAGGAATTCATTATCTTCTATTTCCACCGGCTCATTTTAGACTGCAAGCATTTTCAATCAAGCAACACAACAGCAATTAGCTTCCCATGAATGATTTGTTTCTCAAGACGCTCTCTCTGACTGTCGCATGGAAACAAACGTGTGACTGAAGACATTCCCATTTTGCAACATTTGTGACACAAATTGAAAAGAAATAAGACTGAATGACAATATTAAATTTCTGTTTTATCTTTTCCTTCAGCGGAGGACAGCTTAGATCAGTTTGGAAGATTACAGTCAGTCACAGGCTGGTCATCTGCAGGGATTTCATTCAGGGTTGATTAAAGATATTGCGCAGATAAGAGTTTTGTTGTTTTTTTTTCTTTTTCTTTTTTTATTTCTAAATTTTTTTTGTTTGTTTTTTGAGAGTGGATAGACAAAATGGAGACTAGCTAGTTATGAAAAACAGACTCGATGTCACTCAAATGCAAAAGCACCAAAACATTCTGCACTGAGTTCTTTTTATACATTTATATTCAGAGGGAGGAATGAGAAACATTTCCTTAAATTGCAGCAAAGTTTGGAATTGAACAAAAAAACAACAAAGCAGTGCTAACTGCCCCCAGGCTACAACTATTATTATCATTTTTTATTTATTTATTGGATGATTTGTTCTTGTTTAAATAAAATAAAAGGCTATCCAAAGCAACATATGGAGAGCTTTGTTTAGTGCATTTAGTTCCATAAATCACTCAAATAAAATATTGGAGACTGCAGAACACAGGAAACAAGACAAGAAGACTCATTATCACAATGTACAATGATGCAGGTTTGCATGATGGTTTTAGAAGAACTCTTTTGAATAGTGAAGCCATTTCTTACTTGCGTATTTTACATGGTGTTTACATGAAACTTAATTGACCATGGAATTGATTTAAATCTAAATCATTATTCAAAGCATTATTGATTTGCGTGTTCGTGCCATTTCACAATAAATCTGTTTTGGCATCCACTGCTAGAGTCTGGTTCTTTTGAGGTAATAAAAATAAAAGATAATACAAAAAATAACATCAAAATCATACACTGATTATGAAGCAATGACTTACAAAAATACCAGTGAACCATACGTGGAGAACCTACAACACGTATTATGATGATTATATATGGAAATGTTTCCTAACTACAATAACAGGCTAATAATTGCTACCATATGTTCTCTCTAAGTGTGTCTTTTTTAGAGAAATTATAAGGCAGCTGCAGTGATCTGTGTGTAGCTGTCTTATGTCACTTGGATCACAAAGAGGTCACTGCCTTTGCTAATTTATTCCATTATTCTTATCCAAATCCTCTACAAGAGCAAAGCAACCCTGTGCTCTTGTTCATGTACCATGTTTTTAATTTACTTTTCAGTTAAATACTCTTTCCTGCATGAAGTGCTCATATGTTATCAACCATTTGCAATGTGTGACAGCCCATAAACTTGAACCATCAATTGGTTGGGAATTCATTATTAACATATGAGCAAAAGGCAGTTATTTGCACTCTGAGTTCAGTGGAATAATTTCATTCATATGGTGAATGGAAAGTTATGATTGGCTGGATAGCAGACCAAATGGATGTTAGAATGAATCAAAGCAGAGAGTAAGAATACTACTCAGTGATAACTCACCACCACAGACTCTTCTGCTATCTCTGAATGGTTTGTAAAAATTTCTTTATGGAACTCAGCAGTTTTGATTAGGCAGTTGAAATACACAACAAACAGCAGATGCAGCGGTCAGGGGAAATGATTACTGAACAATAAGGTAAACATATGTAGCACTTTTCAAAGCAGCATCAATAAATATGAAAATGCTTGGAATAAACCTGGGACAGAGATACTGACAACATTCACAACAAGGAATATGCAATTTAAATTTTATATGATACAAACCTCTCTCAGATTTGCCAAGACAGCTACTAATGTGCACGCTGAGCTTAAACCATCACATTTGGCCTCAGAATGACAACTCATGGGCAAAGTATTTTTATGCTTTAAGGTTTCCTCAAGATGAAGTGATGCACAACATTTAAGACAAATTGCAGCTTTCCTCTCGAAAGCCCAAATGCCTGAGGATATGACTGAGCAACCCAGTGATGACAAAAACAAAATTTCACAAGTTTTCCTTCACGTGAACATCACAACCCTTGCAATGCTGATACAGGCAGCAAGAACTCAGATGAACCATAGCAAATATGTGACTGATAGACTAAATACTTCTCCTTTAAAGAAAAACATTTCCAAAAAAACCATCTCTTCACACAACAAAAGGATTTGGTAACACAATACTGTGCAACAATTATGACAACCAATTTCAGCAGAAGCTTTATGAAAGCCCGAGAGCACTTAAAGTCTGGAACAGCACCACAGAGTTTACTTTGGTCTATACTGGAATAGTGAGTGCATTAAGCCTAAGGCATTTGATTAAAATAAATTGCTCAAACCACAACAAAACTCAATAAATAAAAACAGAGGGGGTTTTCCATTTGAGCATCAAATGAAAGGAGGGTCAGACTGGAGAGTGTGGCAGCGAATAGAACATTTTACCTGACAAGGCAGAGCAAGGGCACACAGATACTTACTGTGGTGAAGTTCAATGGGAAGCACTCCTCTCCTCGAAAGGTGCACTGCAGCAGCATGTCACTGATGTCATGACCCGTGCGGTTGTAGAAATCAGTCATGTTGAACAGTTTGGGCTTGAAGTTCTGGAAGTTCGCCTTATCCTTAAGGGCAGCCAAAACCTCAGGCTCGGCCAAATGTGGGTTGGCTATTTGGTAGTTATTGTTGAGGAGGGCCAGAAGCTCCCCCACATGATAAAGGTCATTCCTGGTGATTTTGGAGAAGCGGAACTCATTGAGGTTACAGAAGGTAACTGCTGGGAAGGTGAGGTTCGTCGCTGCCACCTCGTCCAGTTTGGTGACGTGAGGGTACTCAAAGTAGTACGACACTCGATCCATGCACACCAACAACAATAAGCCTAGAGAACCCATGAAAGAAAGAGTCCAGAGGAACCGACGGAATGTCATGTGCCCGTAGGCAAATATGTGGCTCATGCCATGGAGGGTGGATATGTTGGCGAAGGCTTGCAGGTTGGAGGGCCTGATGCTTTCAATGCTTTCCTCTGAGCTTCCCTTCATGGCTGTGGTTGATGCTCAATACTGTCTCCCCAGCAAGAACTTCAGGTTAGAGACTTTGCTTAGCAACAGCAATGGCACAATCTTACCGCCAGTGTTGTTGTGGCACAGCTGCTTCTTTATTTCCCCAAGAAGTGGCAATCGTCTAAATAAATAGCTATCTTAAAATGGTTGTCAGTCTCTGTAACAATTTTCCTTTCATCACAATTCACCTTCCAGTGGTTGTCAGCTGTTCCTGTAGTCCCAGGTCCCCTCTTTCTTTCAGGCTCCTCTTTTATTATCTCCAAAGCTGTCTCTCGCACTCCCTGCTCAGCTGTCCTTTGTAGCAGAACCAAACACAATGACAGCTCCAGAAACACCCACTTCTACCAAAAGGCAATGCCTCCTGAATCCTGAGTGGTGTGAAAAGGGACAATGGAAAGAACAAACAGAGAAAATAGCGGACGTAGAAAGAGAGACGAGAGATGGGGGGGACACAGCAATGAAAGGAGCTAGCGTTTGGAGAGAGGTGCTAAGCCTCAGCAGTCAATGGGACCCTTCCTCCTCCAATCGGAGAGAATGCCTCTACATCGCTGTGATAATGGGATGCAATGGTTTTGTGAATGGAGGTAATAAAGAGAGAAATGGCTCACTGGTCCCTCGCTGCCACCTTCCTTTGCTCTCGTGCCTGGTATGCTCTCCTCTTTTCTTCCGGAATGAAAATGAGGGGGTCACAGACCTCCGACCAACCCACCACTGTGCTTGACAACCGGTGTTCGCGGCTTCCACGGGTTCCACTTCCTTGTTTTCACTGATCCTCAGTTAATAGGGAAGACCACCTCTTGATGCTTTATGGACACCCCCCGCTGGACTCGCCACTAAAGCTGCCTCGAGACCTCCAGCTTTAGTCCTGTTAACATACAGATTTATATTCTGCTGTCTAGAGCCTTTCACTCTCTTTTGCAAGCTCGCTTCCTCTCTCTCCCACCACTCCCCCCTCTCTTGCTCTTCCTCTCTCTCTCTCTCTCTCTCTCTCCCTTCTCCTTTTTAGTAGTCAGGATCCATCCCACTGCTGAATGGCTGCTTTGCCTGTGTGTCTGTGCTCACAGGGGAAGTCTCTCAATCTGGACACCACCTTCACTGTGTTATTATTCTCTAATACGCTCTAACAGCCTCTGCCATCAACATATTTGCTCTCATACTACGGACAAGAATGCCACAGGTTGCATATTTATCGCATTGAGGAAACATAGCTGCAGCTACATGGTTCACATGCAAGATGAAAATGGAGTTCCAGACTAAATATGAATGTGCCAACAATTTTCCCTCTACATAACAAAGCACAGATGAATAAAGGAAGCAAATAAATGACCAAACGCCTGGATAAATGATTTCTAACTACCAATTTGAAAGCTGATTAATCATTCATCATCATCTGATTTGATTCTTCTTCTATAATAGGCTTTATCAAATAATACAGAAGAAGAGCAAAATATATGAAATCTGTGTGTACTGTCACAGCTTGTGATGGCATGGGTAAACATTTCCATTTCATTTCTTTCCCATTTAAGATGATGGACTAATCCCAAAAGCCTGTCACTTGTCTGGTCACGGCGGTCCTTTTACGTGTTAAATGCCTCACCATGTGTGACAACATGAGTAGCAAGCTTGACCAGTAATAGACTTGGTGTTTTTATTGGGGTTAAAAGTTCACAACATTATTCTGCAAAACCCTTTCATTTCTCTTAGGAGCAAACAAGATTATCACTCACTGGCTACCCTAGGATTTCTCATTATCATAACAATAGGTGAATTGCCAAGGATATGACCACAACCCTGGAGAATTAAATCAATATTCTGTCCTAGTAACCAAGCACAGGGAGCATAGCAACCATTACCCACAACACTACAGCGGCATGCATTTGAGATAAAACTAAAAATACCGTTTTATCCATCATCTTCTCTGAGAAAAGCAATGTCAAACACATATTGTCACAGTAGAAGTTCAATTTGAAAAATGCTCACTGAAGAAAATGCAACATGATGCCTGAAGTGATAGACTATTGTGGTTTCATGTCCACCTATCACAAAGCTTTTACCTGACAGGGAATGTTAAGATTTCCAGAACAGATCTTCCAGAACAATTTTTGAGGTATTGCAATTTCAAAACTGCAAGACAGCAGTCCTTTTTTTGCCTCTTCCAGCCAAGAGTACATACCAAAATCAAAACAGGATTGTGCCAGTTAGCTCATAACATCTGAACACGTTCAATATATTAAAAAAATTCCTTGTCAGAATTGCATTCAATTGAATATGATGTTGAATTCATCCAACAATAACATTAGTTTAATAACATAAACTGGTTCAAACATTTTGTTTAATTGATAAAACAATAACATTTCCATCAGAATTTACAATAACTCCATCCTCAAAACCAGAAAATCCTCCTGTGTGTAAAAATCAGCTACTCCTCTTTGTATTTGCAGTCATAGCCAGCAGTGGTGAACTGCATTACAGTGATGGATGATGTTTTGCATATTTAACCTATATGAGACCTTGGCTGGGACTTGATATGTCATCATTCACAAACATATTCCATTTCAAATGATGTTGCTTATAAAGATATAACAATCCTTCAGTAAGCAATCACATTTGACTGATTACTGCTGACACAGAAATCAAGATTTGGTAATGATGATTATGCATTTTAGGGTACACAAACATACACACAAAAACAAAACGCATACATAAACAAGCATAAAGAGAGCACTGTGGAATGTCTGATGGATAAATACAGGTAAAACTAAAGTAGGCGAGACCGGTTTGGTGCTGAGCTGAAAAGCAACTTAAGGAATCACACAGAGAGAAAGCCAACAGTAGCAATCGTGTCTGTGGGATCATCTCTAAGTACCTGACCGGTGAATACAGAGCGGTCGAGTTGATGGGGGTCGGCTGACCTGCTGTGTACTGCTGTGACTTTAAGTGTTTCAGCCAGAATTATTCTCACCCATTCTCTGAGCTGAGCACTAAAAACTAGGGAGAACAAATGTGACTGTGGTGATGCTACAATTTGAATTACACAGAGTCTCAATAATAGTTGAGAATACTTAATACTTAAAGTAGATTATGGTTTTTATCAGTGAATTCCTTTCTTGGAACAAACATGCCACCAGATGCAACATGTAACCAAATCTTTTTAAGTATTAGACAATAATGATTTTTGTCATCACTGTTGCTTAAATTAGTATCTGAAATAGTATTAACATGTTCAGTAGCAGGAAGCAAACAGCTCACTCCTCACGCTGCATTTATTTGCATTCTCTTTATATTTAGGTAATAATATCCTGCGTAAAGATTAAGAAACTTGAATTCCAAACTGGCGGTATACTGGCAGGCATGTCTGTTGTTGCAGATTGCAGGATGAAAGTGGTGGACTTTTCAACAGTAATTGGCTTTCAAGTGGATGGTAGAATGCGCAGCATAATGCAGTGAATATTAATAAGGAGGGGAAATATTTGAGGCACTCTCTCCTAAGCACTGTATAAACGTTTCTCTTTTCTGGGTCTTTGACTGTGACTCTTAACTGCCAATGAATATTCAGAAAAATCTCAGTGCTGAAATGCTTATGAACTTGGATAGCATGTCTATGGTCTGTTTCTACTTAACTGGCAGATGTGATTAATGTAATGTCTATGTAATTACAAACAGGCCAGAAAAATTTGAAAATGCATGTTATTGACAGTTTAACATTTAACAACCAATTGGAAGAGAAAATGCATGACCTGGGTATTCGGGTTAAATCATGATTTATTTGACACTGTAAAACTGCAGAAACATTCACTAACTAACATTCACAACCCTAAGACAACCTAGAAAAGACTGAGATGCTTCTGCTTGCTAAACATTTCAGTGTGTATTAGCATAAGTCAGACTTCTAGGCTTCCAAGAATCAATCTGGCCTATCAACCATTCCAAAAAATGCTAAAAATATGATCAAAGGCTAATCGAGGGAATGGCACCATGCAGCTTGATAAATAAAGCAAAGAGCAGAACAGTTATTGTTACAATTACTGTCTCTGATTGCTTAACTATATGAACAAGATGGGTAGAAGATGTATGTTACAGTTTAGGGCAACAGGTCTCTAATATATATTCACAA
Source organism: Neoniphon sammara (assembly GCA_900302535.1). Classification (NCBI taxonomy): domain Eukaryota; kingdom Metazoa; phylum Chordata; class Actinopteri; order Holocentriformes; family Holocentridae; genus Neoniphon; species Neoniphon sammara. Next base: position 15,790 of record OMKZ01005244.1, read on the forward strand.
ATGATGTGATTCATACTACTATTTGCTATACTGCAGCCACGTCTACTGTCAATAAACATATACTGCAAAAGCTTTGGCAAGATACTGTATTGTTCTCGAAATGATGAACAACATAGTGCAGCAATAGTATGAAACAATCAGGATTGTGCTATAATTTTCTACCACAAAGGGAAATCCTTGTGGTGAGCAAACCATCTTAGTATGATACAGAGCTGAAAAAGAGCAAAAGTAATTCATTGTGATGTCCAAGTTACTGAGATCTGCCAAGTACCACAGAGGACAGATCACCCTGCTAGAAACTGGTCCCAGCAGATAACTTTTTATGCAGTGTAACAGCTGACATTTAAGAGCGTATGCATCAAAAAATTATAGAGGGAGAGACAGAGATGCCCTACTGGGCCCAGTAGAGTGCAGTGCCAAAATGGAGGAGCAAAAACACAATTTGAATTACAGTTAAACAGATGAGACTGAGATGGACAAACATAATCCCTGATAACTATCCCACGCTCCAAATGCTTTATCTTATGTTTTTTCTCACATGAAAACAATCATCTGGTTTTGAAAAGGACATCTGCAATAGCAACTGAGCTGCACTGTGTGATGACAAATATGAAAGGGGGAGTGGATAAAATAGCTAAACCTGTTAATGTCTCAATATGCACCTGCATTTAGAAACTTTAAAGTAAAAACTGGGAGGTAACTACAATGGATTAGTAGGGTTGGGGTTTGGAGTCGTGCAGCCTATTGGTGAGAAAAAAATATTGCTAAGTAAATCCTTAGCAACAGTTGTTAGGGTATGCAATGAATGTTATCCTTGTTTTCACACACTGTATCAAAGATTTTTTTTTCCCCCACTGCTGTGATACGCTGAAAATTGTGAGCTATTTAAGGTTTTTAATTCAGCGCTCAATGAGGGACAAGCAGGAGCAGCCAAAGAAAAATCAGCATCTTGCCAATTTAGGCAGTTGGCAAACCTCTAACAATTGTTGAATGAAGATATTGTCACAGCAACACAAACTGGTATATTTGTACACAAGGGTGCAAGACAGCAACATGTGTGTTAGGCAACCACAGAGTAATCGCTACAGCTATCGAGCTAAGCTTTGTTCTATTAAGACACAAACTCTACAGGAAAAAAAATGACTGAAAGGAAACACTGCTCAAAGCCCGAGGCAGCATGTTGATATGAAACACAACAGCCAGCAAATTTTTTTTTGTCTGTTGATCTATGAGTGTCAGACAGGCATATGGAGGAAGCGGATGTGCATATACACTCACCTATTTCCATTTTCACTTCACAGACTTGAGCATCCAAGCAGCGGAAATCTGCCAGACAACAGAGAAGAGGAAATCCTTCACAATAGGGTCAACCAATGGCTGCTTTTCTGTGTGTGGCTGATGCTGCATGTGACCCTGCATAATGTTGCCTGACATAATGACCTGTTCATCTGTATTCTGCTACTCAATACGTGTTGTGAGGTTGTGGAGAGGGAGGGCGAGGTCCAGGGCCCTGGATGTGCATGGCAATGTGCTGTGAAGAGGCCTGAGCAAGCAGAGGAGAGGAGATCTGCCCCTAGTTAGGGATTCAAATGGTAGCAGTCACATGTAGCTGATCAAAAAAAACCAACAAGTTTTCCCAGTTTCCAATGTACATGAAAGAAATAAAATCAGGACTTCAAAAAGGTGTTTCATGATTCGATAAATCTAGGAGAGGGTCAGTGAGGAGTGACAGGAAAAGCTCAAGGGTCAAAGGGGGAGACAAACAACATGTGTTTGAGACATTTTATCTGGCTTGGCTGGAACGTGTATTACATGTTGAGACCACTGCCGAGTAGGTAAGAAAGTTTGTATTTTAGTACTGTAGACTCAGTTTGTGCAGACTTCGATGTTGTGTATATATTCACGCCTGACAGATAGAAATGTGGCTGTGCAAATAAATAAATAAACAATCAAATAAATAAATAAGTGCATGCAGCTTGCTTGAGGTTTTTAAATAATGAGCCCATTGCTAATTAAAGCCAAAACTTTTTCATGATCGAGCTGTTATTGCTGGCAAGGCCCCACGTGTTCCTAGGAGAGCTCGCATGTCAAACATTTCCTAATAGCAGTATTGGCAATTTACCCTGCACTCTAAAAACTAAATACTTGATGACATGTGATATTTAAATAGCTTTCTTGCATTCACTGACTGCCTGTTATAATGCAAGCGGGAATAATAGGCATCCTCATAAGAGGTATCCCCATATCCCCATTTTCAGCATGTCCAAGGCCAGGGAAACTGTATCACTCTTTGTATAATCACAATGGATGAATATGACAAAGTGTTTTACCATTAGAGATATGTTTGTATGATGAACAGCATATTTCATGTTCAGTTCTGCAGTGACTTGGATTTCATCAGTCAAATAGATAAGACTTGTGTGACAGAGGAGCTGGGACATACATCACAACTCACCCTTTGGATAAGACAAATAAATCTTTGAACGGTATCATTGGTTTATACTTTTGCAGCAATTTCAATAACAAGAAATAATGGCCAACTAAAATCAGAAAAATGCAATGCGTTAACATTTTGAGCTGGTCGCATTACTTTAGGCCAGCAACTCTTGCAGTAATGGGTGGGGTAGAGCTCATATGGACTTCTGGCGAGAACACATTACAACAAGAAAATATTCTCAAAATCAGGTTACCGGCAGAAAAAAAATATAAACCCTTGCTTTACGCTTTTATTACATGAAAACTATGTGGTGAAACTCAGTATCAATTTGTGTTGTATAATCATAAGCGGGTCTAAAGAGGGATTGGAATGCACTATATATATTGTTATATTGCAGTAAATGGTATAAATTCTGTAATTTTTTTAGTGTTGCACCACTTTACATATTTACAGTACTACTTCAGGAACCACTTGGAGTTTAACTTTTCACCTGAGGGAAAAATATATGTATAATAAGGAAAATCAGCAAAGGATGAAAATCTCATATTAGTTGGGCTATTCTGTCCATACAGCTAAAGAAGCTTTATCATAGGCAGTGTCATAAAACAGTGGAAAAGTAGAACAAAGTAAAACAAATATCTCATCAGCACAGTCAGAAACCACATGGGAATGAAAGCAGTACTGACTGAAACCATGAACATGTACCACATACACTACTGGTACATGTTCATCACTGGTCCATCTTATGTTCCCATGGCCTATGGTCCATCAGTGCTATCTTTTTTTTTTCTGTTTTTTTTAACTGCCACTTGTTTCCTCAATCCTAACGGTCTCTCAACATAAAAAGAGTGAGAATTTCCATATTTCTATTATATTAAAATTACACAATCTGGCAGTATGTGGTCTGTAAATAATATCTGACATTACAAAGCAAAGGTGGCATTAGCATTGGAATGAATATTAGCCACATACATAACATTAAAAATTAACAACATGCACAATCCTATGTTCTCTCATCATTAATAGAAGAACAATGTCCATAATGTCCATGTCCATGTCTGGTATATATAACAAAAATGCATAATCTGATGGTACAGGTTCAGTAAATAATGGTGTTTGAAAACGGTGTATGAAAAAAAAATACACTGAGGAAATATAGGGCCCTGGGAACATTGGATATTGGTAAGATTAAGGGCCTTGGGAGCACAGATAAGCTTCCTCCACATAACTCCAGATGAAGTATTACATTTATGACGAGCAGGCCCTCCGTGAGCACCAGTCAATCTTAATAAGTAGCATAAGCTTACCAGTAGATAACTGTGGATCTTACACATACTGCAGATGTGACTCATGAGGCCATTCAAGTGTTCTCCTGTAAATGCTCTGGCGATTTATTTATTTATAAAGTAATTTAATGTGAGCCCCAGAGTCGACTGTAGTCTTCCACGCATAAAACTAGTGCAAGCGCGACACCAAGTGGGCAGTTTTACTATGTACAAGCGCAATGCCTCTAAACAAACAAACTGCACTATTTTAACCTGTTCTACAACTGTACGCAGGCCTACTCGCTTCACTTGCATTCCCTCTTACTTATAATCAGTTTCACTCTTTATATCGAAACACCAAAGCCAACTGTCAGTTCATTGCGAGCCTAATTCACGTGAGCTCAATTAATGGCTAATTAACACACCCTACAAAACAGCTGCTCGTGCAGTCCTAAGCGGAATGACATTCCTAAACTACCAATTGAAGTACTTACACGTTGCCTGTATCACGTTCTACTCACTTTTTTGTGTGCACAATTTCTAAAATGACAAACGATATTTCCAAAAAGAAGGTAAAGGGGCCCAATGAAAAAAAGGTGAGAAGAAAGACGAGGAGGAGAGAGACTTACGCGATGTACATCTACAAAGTTTTGAAACAGGTGGGTCAAAGCAAGCGAGCGAGCGCAAGGCTTTACTTTTCATGTCCGGAAGAGGTTCGGTTCCCTTTCGTTGTGTCCTCATATGAACATCTGTTTGCCTTTTTGTGCCCAAAGGTCCATCCCGACACCGGCATCTCTAGCAAAGCCATGAGCATCATGAATTCCTTCGTCAATGACTTGTTCGAGAGGATTGCCTCTGAAGCATCCCGGCTGGCCCAGTACAACAAGCGCTCCACTATCACCAGCCGGGAGGTGCAGACCGCTGTGAGGTTGCTGCTGCCCGGTGAGCTGGCGAAGCACGCAGTGTCAGAGGGGACCAAAGCTGTCACCAAGTACACCAACTCCAGGCCCTGAAGTCACGGCCAGACGCAGCCAAAGTTATAGACACGCCTGGACTGCAACATGTGAATTAATTGTTGTTGTAGACAGAATTTAAGTTGAGGTCTTAATTGAGTTGTTTTGATTAAATAAGTGGCGAAATCTGCTTATTTATTTATTTTGCTGTGCAGTCTTTTTTCCATTTGATTTTTAATTTGAGAAGAAATTCATTAAGCAATGCCATCCATTAGCCACTAGATGGGGTTATTTCACATGTCATTTCACTGTGTGCAGCATTTTACTCCCAAATGTCTCAAGTTTCTTTGGCACATAAACTAAAGACTTAATCCTTTAGGATCACTTAGTAAACGAAGTTCACACACTCTTTACCTTGTCTCCATGCACCTGACTTTCAAAAGGGGACTGCAAATTAGCTTAGAACCCCAATTTATTCCATAAATAATTAAATGGTCTATCTTGGTCTGTTTTTTTATTATATCTATTGATCCCAAATCTCCACCATAACAAGATCCATTACTTAATTACCCTTAAAAATACTGGCAGAAGCTGACACTGATAGGGGAAATAAAACAATGCAATATTGGGTGCTGGTAGAAATCCTAATCAAGGTTTTAAAAGATGACACTGTCAGTCTACTGAATGGTACTTGATTACAGTATAATGATGCTAATAGTTGCTCCAGTGCAATCATCTGCATAAAATGGATTAACTGATAAAGGTCTCTCAAATTAGGATGATGTTTGCATCAGCTTGTACATACACCTATTACCCTTATCAACGTCCTAAAAAGCCAAGCTTTTTGTGTTAATGTCTTTGGATGTGACTCCCACCACTGCCTGTTATTGTCAAGACACCCATTTCAGATGTTTTCTGCTACTCTTGGTAATGATATGAAATCTACAGATGTTATTATGAGGGTGATACAGTCTTTGATGGCAGTGACTTTGTTCATGATTATCATGGCCATTTAGGTTTTGTATCTTGCTCCCCTCCCCATATCCCCTCTCATAACCATGCCTGGTGGTAGTCATTGCTGTCTCCTTTCGGCAGACTCTATGAACACATTATGGATGGGAGCATTAGTGACTGATGCAGAGCCTGGGCTGGCTTGCCTTGTTTTTTCGTGTGAGAGTGCATCATTAGAAAATGTTCCACTTGGCAGGGAAGCGCGTATTAACTGCACGCGCAATGAAATGAGGTTGTGATAGATGGTTAAAGTTATACAGGACTATTAGGTTGAAATATGAACCTCTCAATTGTCATGATGAAGCAGAGGGCTATTTGCGTGGTGATCAGTGCATTGAGAGACAATTGGAATCCGCAAAGACCGATACAATACATTATAGGTAGTGGGCTCAGAGCTTTTAAAAGAGTAGAGGAAAAGTAATCATGCTTCCACAGAATAGTTCAGAGCCACCGTTCAATTCAAGGCTCTATAAATTCATTTAGGCTCCCCACCAACATCTGAAGCATCGTGATGAGAGACTTGGGTTAGAGCGGCAAACAGAACACCTTTGTGTAAGCCCTGCTGAGGACCCTGATGAGCCACAGATAAAGTTTATTGGCCATCAGAGGCGCTTGAAGACTTGAGAGAAGACTGTGACGTGTGGATATGGACAATAGAGTCAATACCATACCATATGCCACATTAGGAAAACGGAAATAATGTAAAACAGAAATAGCAGACAAATGCATAAATACAAAAACTAGCTTCTCTAGCTATCCAATTAAAGATTCACACCATCTCTTATCATGTTTCCATGGTGACAGCCAGTTATTCTAGAGTTTGAATACAAAATTCTAAGTTTATTCCTCTTCTTATGTGAGCTAAAATGTTAATTGCACCCTAATTGTTTTGTTAGCACTACTTAATTGCAAATATGACAGACATGATGTCAACTCTCTCAGATACAAATAACATTCAAGTCATTAAAATAAGAAACACCTCGTGCATGATTCACTGTTCTGATGTTCTAAGGCTTTGGGTTAAAACTAGACTTTTTTGTGTGCGCTGTATGTCTTAAACTAACAGCAGATCCAATTGCAAACCCATTAGCATTTAATATTACTGTAATTACTGTGTACATTTCATTATGTTCTCAGTATATTAAATGACTGCTCAGTGTGGAGGGAGGGCTATAGTTTAATCTCTTTCTGTATTACTGTGTGCCACAGTACTCAAAACAGCATTAAGAGGCACATAATCAGAGGGAACTAATTGCCTATGATTGCATAAATGAAGTGCCTGACTCTCATCAGAGCAGTTTCTGATGTCCAGTCTCTCACCGCCTTAGGAGAGGAAGGCGGCTGACCACAATGCAGAAACCCTCGGAGACAGCTACTGGTGGGTAATGTGAGGAAACCAAAGATTTTGTATGTCCACAGGGGGCTGTGAGGGCAGGGGGTGTTACCACTGCTGATGCTTTTTGTTGTCATCAGACTTGCCTCCGCTTCACAGAGGGAAAAAAAGCACGAGTGCCCACCATTTGAGAAATGAATTTATCGAAGTCACTGTCTTTTTCCCCATTAGTAAGTGTTTAGTTCAGCGTTTTAAATAATTGCGTTACCAGGAATGATATTTAAAATACATTTGGGAGTCAATGAGGCGGGAAAGTGCCTACATGTTTTGCTGATGACACCCGGGCCATTTGGAAGACATCAAAGTAGAGAGGAGGTAGCCCAGATGCATATTATAAACTCATTATGTATATCATTTAAAAGGATGTACTCCAGCAGCAAAAACAATATTCCTAGTCTCTTTCTGGTAATGTGTGTTTTCAAAGTTGAAACTCTTACCCGCCTTCAGTTTAATGTGGCATCTATTACCAAACTGTAACATAAAATAAATGTCCTTGATTTCCATACTAGAATAGTCGTTAACGTATAGATGAGATGCAGCTATGAGTCAGACATGAGAAAGAAGGGGGAGAAAAAACTCCCTCTACAAATATCTTATACTCCTCCACCTGTAGTGCATATCAGTCTTTCATTTTCTTCGTGTGCCAGTATCACCTTTATAGAGCCCCATAGAGGCAGATAAACAGGCAGCAAAATATCTTTTATCATTGCATCCAGCAAAGCATGTTCCAGTAGGACATAATATCAGTGGAACTACAACCTGAAAGTCCCACAAATCCTTAGAAGTAATTCTGAGTCGTCCTCACTACCCATACAAACACATAACTGGTGTCTAGAGAGTTTTTTGAAAAAATAGGGACTGTTTTGCTGGCGGGTAGAGTTTATACCAGAACTGGAAAATTGTGATCCATCCGTCAAAAGAGATGTTTGTCAGATGCCTAGTGAGTAGGCTTAAGAGGCTTAATTATGCACCGTCCCTCCGCCATCATAACACTACACGTGGGGCAGAGTGACACAGCGGTGGCCAGTCATTCAGCCTAATGTTCTAATGTAGGGAGCCATGTGGATACAGAAAATCCATTAAGGCTCAGGGAAAAAAATACTGTGCAGAAAGAGACATTTTACAAACACATACTGTATGCACAGGGACTTGAAAATAGTGAATTTTTGTTTGCTTAATACACAGAACAAATATGAAAACGAATAGAAACATCTTGCCTGAAAATCAGCTTAACGTAGCTATTACTTTTTTTTTCAATTTCTTGATTTTAAATGCAGAAACGTTGCTGACACTGTAGAAGGTTCATAATCCACTGCAGATGACTGACTTCATGAGACCTTATCTTGCTCAACACATATTCAGTAGGACAGCATGAAATAACGACAGCTAATCTTGATTAACACTATAATTTTCAGAGCTGAACTAAAACATGCTTTCACCATGCTTTTAAAAGCATGGTGAAATATAATAAAATACTGACAAGATGTAATGAAATGTGATACTTCATATACTTTGATCACATAGGCCATCCACTTCCCCCAGGGGACTATGAAAGATTCATATAAACTAACATAACATAAGCAGAAAACATGTTGTTTTGTGACCCTAATCAAGAATCATGAGTTCATTCAAAGCATTTCAAACTGTGAGATTGAACTTACAGCCACGAGGCTTCATGGCTGTAACATTGTTGGAGCCAAACAGGGGTGGCTGGAGTGGCCTTATGAGAGACATAAAAATAGCCTTACTTGTCACACTGCAGGGAGGGTCTCATACAGATATGAAAACAACTCTGTGTACCAACCGTGTGAGCAGCTGGCAGACAGATAGTGGACATAAGCCAGAGACAGTGAAATAGAAAGACACGCCTAAGACGAACTCCCTCAGTTAATCATAATTATTTTCCACAATTATTTTTCTCAGTGAGAAGCAAGTAATTGGGGATGTCGCGTGGCAGTTTTGTTTTCACACCCACCGCCTTGCGCTCCCTCCAACTTGACGAGGACATGTTGGAGAGAGACAGATTCAAGAGACAACTGGCCTCCCATAGGTTCAGTGGCTACATGCTGAAGAGGGAGGCCAGGGACAGGCCGGTGTCGAGGCCCGGCGCTGCCCTACCACCAGCCGTCTGCCATGATCTGGTCATCCAAAATGCTCTGTATACAGGAGACCTGGAGGCTATGCAGCGCTTATTCCCAAGAGGCTCCACAGCCAACTTCATCATTGAGCCACAGGGAGGGGACATGCGCTGGGTGGCCAGCGGTGAAGGTAAGAGACTCACATCAGTCTGCATGAAGAATGAATGTGGGAATTTGTAGATGATTCAGAGTTACAACCTGTATAAGTTCTTATAGCACTTACAGAGGTTGGTCTGTATTCATTTTTAGAGGGAAAACAATTCACTGTGCTGTTAAGAGTAACATGCAACTGGAAGTATTTCACCATGAGCCGATATTTATAGACAGTAATGCACTATTTATAGATACAGAACACGAGGCAATATATAACAGAAACAGTCCATCATACAGTATGTCCACCAAATAATCCAGTGTATTAGTCATGTGCTTAATTTTGAACAATAGAATACTGTATGTGCCACTGGACATACTAGTGGCTCTTAACTGTAGACAAAATATGCAGCGTGACTGCTCTGCTATTTTGGGATAAAAATTCCTTCTTGAGATCACTTTTTACCTGCATTAGCTTGTAAAGTCACCAGACACAGCTGTTCATGTTCAAGACTACAAGTTATGTAGACAGAGTATTATTGATGGCTGTGTTATTCTGGTTATTATTATCTCTGCCAGGAGATCATGTGTTTGGTCAGGTGCGTCTGTGCGTCTGTCTGTCCGCAGCTGATCTTGCCCTCTACTGGGCCTATCAGCTTAAATTTTTTGTGCACATTATGACTGTATGATGAAGAACCTCTTGTGGTTGCAATGATTCAAATACTTTGAAAAACATTTGTTCTTGCAACTTCTGCTCCTTCCCCTCCTTCCATTCATTGCCTTGCACTGCTCTCTCCCTCTCTTCTCTCTTAGCATACTACTGGGCCTATCAGCCTAATAGGCTATTTTTTTAATCCTTTTGTGGCCATGTTTGCTCTGATCATGGGTGAAAAAAAATCCAGGATGTGTGTTGCTTTTTCTGGGTGAGTTTATAAAACACACTGCTAATGAAGAAAGTCAGAACAGTCAAACAGAACACAGAGCAGACACACTGGAGACCAACACTGTAAAAAGTATCAGAGGCTGATGTAGTCTGTCAACAAACAGGGGTTAAAATGGGTTCAATACCCTGATGCTTCACGACTGTAAAAAATGAAGTGTAAAACAGCCGTCACTGTTTCACATGTCAGCAGCACTCATTGCTTAATCTCCCCGGTCTTTGGACGAGGGACAAGATCAAAGCCATCATGGAAAACCCCTCTCACCCTCTCTACAAAAAGTTATGGCACAAAGCTGTAACAACTATCTACTTTATATAGACACTATGTCTCCACACATGCCTGGTGGAGATCTGCACACACGTCTAGTTACCAATAATTCTGTGCTGTCAAAATAATATGTATCTCTCAGTGCCCTGAGTGTATGGTTTCATTGTATGTTTATTTCAGCAGGTTAGGTGGATAATGTGAGAGTTAGCAGGTTACATGTGACATGGCTATTTGCTCCTCTGCCACTGCACTGGCAAGGTTTTGCGGGTCAACCAAAATATCACATAACACCACCCTAAAATAGCCCTGTCTAACCAAACAAGCTGCATAAGGGCTCATTTCCTTCAGGACACACCACACAACTAAAACATTCAAAACAAACCAGTTAGCTGCAGATCTTCAAGTTCAGTTTGCACAGTATGGCTTATACCGCACCTAAGGTTAAGTGGCGCAAACCAAAGAACTACCGCAGTGATGTGATTGCCACAGCCCAGGCCACAGGATGTGTCTTGCAATTCTGGAACTCTCTGCTTGTGGGAGATGAACTGACTCTTATTAGCATCATCGACGATGATGAGTATGACTACCTTGTTGATGCCATTTATGACACAAGCAACATAGAGGAATGGAAGAACTTCAGATTCAACTACAGAGGACTGAGTAGGTCTTTGATTTTAAATTAAGTTTGTCATGGGTGTGCAGAAAAGGGTATGCAAAAACGTTGTGACATACATCTTTTTATGTTATATTTTGCTTCATGGTACCTGGTTCTCCTTTTTATGAAGTTGCATTGGTGAGTACTAATGCCAGAGGCCTGTAGCCATGCACACTTTGAAAATGGTTGTGATAAACCACAACATAACACCTGGCTTTATTACATGACACAGTATGTCCCTACTTATTTGCAGTGGTCCTAAAGGTTTAGCTCAGACTTGACTTTATGCACATTCTACCCCCTGCTGGCAGGACTGTGGTCTCTTACCTATGAGCAGGAGCTGACCACACCACTGCACATCACAGCCGGCCGAGGCTTCACAGACTGCCTGAGACTCCTGCTGCAACGTGGGGCCAATGTAGACCTGGCACCCGGTGGCACCACTGCCCTGCATGAGGCTTGTGAAAGCTGCCAGCCGGAGTGTACAAAGCTGCTGTTGTCCCATGGCGCTAACGCCAACGCTGTCTCAGAGGACGGTCTCATGCCCTTGCACGTGTGCACTAGCCCTGAATCCCTTGAGTGAGTAAAGCTGTGTGGAAAATGTTGAAAAATGCTTCTTTCAAGAGTATATGTGGGAATGTGCCAAGAATATACTAACAAGGGTGTGTACCTCTGTCTGCAGATGTGCCAAGTATCTCCTCCAGTTTGGTGCAGCAATCAATGGGCGAAGTATAGATGAAGACGATACTCCCCTGCATGTAGCAGCCAGGCATGGTCTCCCAGAGCACATTGAGCTCTACCTGCGCTATGGGGCTGCTTTGGATAAAAAAAATGATGAAGGCCTCACACCCCTCAACGCTTCTTGCTCACAGCCCCAGGAGGTGCAGGACCTACAGCGGTACTTCAAGGTGTGCCAGTTTCTCCTGGAGGCCGGGGCCGATGTCACTACCCTGGACCAGGACAAGCATACTCCACTACACATGGCCTGCAAGAATGCAAACGCAGATGTTGTAGACCTGCTGCTGGCTCATGGTGCCTCTGTCAACACCATGGACTATGGCGGTGAAGCCCCCATGCACAACATCCTGAAAATGGTGTGTTACAAGATTTCCCATCAGCCTGAGAGGGTGGTCCGCTCTCTGCTCAACCATGGCTCTATTCGGGTGTGGCCTGGAGCACTGCCCAAGGTAAGAAACCAAATGCTGAGAAAAGAGGTAAATGGTATCTAAGAATAGTATAGGATAAAGTGCATAGACAGTTCATTTATATGGGCAAATGCATTCCAGGATTGGTATTAATTACTACTAACTGAGTTTCTGTATGAATGCTTACCATAGATTATGGCACAAAGGACTGCAGCTGGTAAACATACAGTATGAAACTTTCAATAAGCATTTTCCTTTTACATGATTAGCAAGTAGTGCATATGCAACACTTAGAGTCTAGAAACACTTTAAGCATTTTTCTTTGTAATATACCAGACTTCACAACTTCACTTAGATTCAAATCATTCCAATTTCATGACACAACATGAAGTGTTGCACTCTCTGCGGGAAACAGACTACAACTATCTCTGAGCCCACGTGCACCAGACAAAACGCCTGGCTCCTAATTAGGCAAGTGTTAATAGGAGATTAATTAGCACTAATTGCATAATTTCCAGTTAAACCCCCGGAGGGAAGACCAATCTGTTCATTTCACAAGTGTTTAATTACTTTATTTCTTCAGTTCTATGGAATCACACGCTCAGTCACGAACTTAAATGATGAGTGTTTGAATCCTGTTACTTTGCTCTTAGCTCTGATGTATCCTCTAGGTTTTGAAGCACTGCTGCGACTCTCCACGAACCATTGAGGTTCTTCTGAATGCCTACAGCAGACTCAAAATCACAGACACCTGGGTGGAGTCGGTCTCCCCAGAGATCTTTAAGGCAAGTTCTTTAAGTAATTACTTCATGACTAGGGTTTGACCAGTTCAGATTTTCAAATACCAACTTTTTCAAACTTAAGTTTTTTATAGCCAATATTTTGAGTTGTTAAATCAAAATCTTGACCTGCCATATCTACCATATCTCACTGGTGTTGTGGGAAATTCTGACATGCTATATAAGGCCTTTAAATAAAGAAAATAAATTTACAAAAACATGGACAATTACATGAATAAAAAATGTGCAAAGGAAATTAAATTTCATTGCAGGTTTTACAGCTCTTTTTATGTAGTTGTAGTCAGGGAAGAACTTCCATCATGTAGCTATGGCTGGCTGATATCTGATATTTAAAAAAAGGGCAATATAGACCCGATATATTAGCAAGCCAATGTATCAGTCTAACTTTATTGCATGCAGTTTCTATTAGTTGAATGTGAATATTTATTACTCCTGAATATTTACAGAAGATATCACATTTAATTTAATCTAATTTAATCTACCTAAAATTCCTGTTAAGCCATGTCCACATGTTCCCCGTGTTTCTCTTCAATCAGGAACACCAGGAGTTTTATGAGTCCGTGTTCTCCTTGGCCCAGACTCCTCGCTCCCTGCAGCATTTGGCACGCTGCAGGATCAGGACCTTCCTGGATGCCCACATACACAAGGTGGTCCCAAAACTCAACCTGCCCACCTTCCTGAAGAACTACCTGCTCTTGGACTTTAGAGGCTATATTCACTGAGAGATTGTTTTTATGACAGCCATCAGTGGAAATGAGCACTCAAAGTTTGTTTTAAAGTGACACACTATTCTGTTTTATCAAATTATTTTCCTGTACCACTTCCTGTATAGATGCAGCCAGTGTGAGCCTGGATGAAGATTCTTGAGGGTTGCTGAATGTGAGGAAAGAGAGGCTGTTACAATCAAAATCTAGCACTGCAATATACCAATACTGTAATTAGACTGATGTGCCACACACAAGCTTTCCAAGCAGCTGCTTGCATAGATGTAGCACCTTTTTTTCAGTATGTTTTATTTTTATTTACACCACAAGAGGGAGCTAAAGACTTGAGGTGATAGAGTATCCAGTTGTAGGAGTTTTATATTTTACATTTATTTTCTATGACCACACTTTTTGCTGCGTTTGCCGGGTAAGAGACTGCAGATTGCTTGTATTTTTATACACTGATTTTCAAGGTTGTTTGTTGTTAATAATGATGATGCACACTGTGCATGACAATATGTTTTACATTAAGGATTGTTTTAAATAATTTTCATAAATAATGACAATGACATAATTGTAATTGGACATTTTATACTAAAAAATAGACTCGTGTTATCAAATAAAACATTCGCCATTGCCACGTAACCTGGCCATTGCACAGTTTCTTTGCATTTCCCACTTGTTTCTGATTCCAGCTTCTAAGCATTTAATTGTCGTTTTCAGTCTTTTATGTTCTGGAAAATATTCAATACACAAAGTCAACAAATGAAATACATTGTAATAAAAAAATCACAGTAAGTTGCCTCTTTGTTCTCAAGCAATTTAAAACTACACAGAAATATGCAAGCCTACAACCACATTAAACCAGGGTGAATAAGTTATTTGCTTTGACCGCGATTTGTATTTATATCAAGAGCAAGCGGATATAGGTTACTGTTTAATTTGATTCAGTCAAGCTTTCAGATATCGATGAAATGAATGGCAACGGTGAGGCAAATATGTGATGTGCAAACGATAATGTTGGGGAAGTTACACCTGTCACATGCGACCCCTCAGATCAGACCTTAGAGAACAAAAATAACACACATAAAAGTTAACTTGGAGGGATAATAATATTAGGTATGTACATATTAGGAGAGAAATGGTGCCTGCAGGCCTTTATCAATTTACTTTAGTGATGACCCAAATAAAGACCAGCAACAACAAGACTTCGACCAACTATTAACAATTAAAATATGCAACTAACAATTATATACAACCTATATAAATTACCCTACAGATAATAGATATAGAAGACATATATCTCTGAAGAATAAAATATAAAGAAAAATACATCCATATTAGAAATCCTCTTTGAATGTAAATTATAAACTAAAATTCGTTCTTTGAAAAAACTTGGTGGCTAGATTCTCGGTGTTTAAACGGGAGCAGGACTAATATCAGTGACGTCCACACAGAAAGAAAGGGAGAGGAGCTCGGCAAAGGAGAGCTATTTGGTTTCAATAGATCAAAGAGAGGTGCTGCCGAAGTCATTTGCAATTATAAGAATTAGCCTGGCCTGGCCCTCCACTGCTAATCAGAGTCGGTGGTGATATGTTTATGTCCTCATGCAATCAGACGACCAGTTGGAGAGCCCGGGCACCCAGGACTCAATAGGGCTAATCATCATCAGCTCCCATTGGCATTTAAACGGTGAAATGATCTACGATTAAATCAACACTCAAAGAAAAGAGAAAAGTGATTTTCCTGTGCATATTTTGATTAGGGACGCATTACCAAAAACGCACGCCAAAATAGTGGGTGCATTATTGCAGAATGTACGCTCTTTAACATTATCAACCTTTAGGAATAGTTTAGTCCTGGCAGATAATTGCCCGTGTTTAAGTTTGCATTTTACGCCATTTCAAATAAATCTCACCCCAGTTCAAACAAAGTTGAAAGTCATTCAAATTGAGTCTGGCCACTACTCCGTGTCCGTATTGCCGTTGACGTCGCATAAACGCCTTTAATCGGAATCTAATTTCGCACAGAGTATCTCTCTCCAGGGAACAATTGTTGCGGCACTTTTTTTTCTAAGGCCAAACGCATTGTTTTAGCCGCGCAGGACAAAAAAGCCTTTTCCCTCAAGAGAGTGGAGAAACATCTGCCTCTCCTCCCTCCCGACTCCGATGCCCATCGGTCCCAATATTGCAACAAAAGCCGCCGTTGTTTTATGCTGTCCCTTGAATCCAGAGTAATTACTTATCATCAATCAAAATTAATAATAGCTGATTGGGTTGGTGTGGTCAACGATTATAGAAGGGGAAGGGCCTGAGCAGTCTCTCACACCGTTTGCAGTCAATGTGAACCTGGCAAAAGGGGAGGAGGACTGGGGGTGCGACCCGTCTATTTGGTCTCCACTGGGAAACTACCGCCTCTCAAGACGGCCAAAAAGTCAGAGGCTGAATAAGGAAATGAAGCGTAATTTGAGGAAGATGGATGAGCCCCCAGGGAAACACCCCCTTTTCATTCCTCTTGTATTGCAGATGATAACCAATGCGCTCTCTCTCTCTCTCTCTCTCTCTCTCTCTCTCTCTCACACACACACACACACACACACACACACACACACACACAAAGAGTTATACCGCTGTTAAATTGGATTACTTTGACATCAAATGAAAAGCTGGTCTGCCAAACAGAGAGCCTGTGGCAGAGCAGACCGGGGCGGGGAGCT
>OMKZ01005244.1:32324-46095 GCA_900302535.1 Neoniphon sammara
CCTTTTCTCTCTCTCTCTCTCGCTCTCTCTCTCTCTCTCTCTCTCTCTCTCTCTCTCTCTCACACACACACACACACACACACACACGCTCACAGAGTATTGGAGAGGGGCGGAGGGAGGAGTTGCAGAGAGGGAGAAGTAGATAGATAGATAGAGCGTGTGTTTATGTCTCAGTGTGTGACAAATAAGAGGGAAAAGGTAGCGGTGGGGCACAAAACAAAGCGCCCGACTGTCGCATATAGAGTGAAGAGATCCGGAGAGGCAGTCCACTCCCAGGGATGACAACACAGCAGAGGACCTACTTTAAATTCGCCCCATCTTTGCACTGAAACTTCTGCCGTCTGCCGAGGGAAGGACATCTGCTTTGAAGTTTCCACCAAAAAGAAACGCGTTTGCCTGCAAAATGCAGAGACCAGGCGGCCAAGGGACGGCGTTTTCGATCGATTCCCTGATAGGGACCCCGCAGCCCAGACCGGGACACCTGCTCTACACGGGCTATCCTATGTTCATGCCGTACAGACCTTTGGTTATTCCACAAGCTTTATCCCATTCGCCTTTATCGTCTGGTATACCTCCACTGGCGCCTTTGGCATCTTTTGCGGGACGTCTCACCAACACATTCTGTGCGAGTTTGGGACAGGGGGTGCCATCCATGGTGGCGCTCACCACGACGCTGCCAAGTTTCTCGGATCCACCGGACAGTTTCTATCCCCCACAAGAGCTGCCCGGACCCCGTTTAAGTGCTGTCGATCCGGGGGCGAGACGGCAGGAAAGTCCGCACACCGAAGAGCTGCACAGCAGGGACAAGGGCTCCGAGCTGCTCAACTTCTCTGAAACTTTTCAAACAATATCAGGTGAGCTCGGTGCCTTTCGTTTCACTTGCCTTTTCATTACGCCCAGACCTCAAAACTTCTGCGTAAAACGTAATCACGGTGCGTAAAATGGTGTTTCCAAAGTCTTTGCTTGAATGAGATAAACTGGAGTTGGCACATGCTTTAATCCACAGGTATTTAGTGGCTGGTAAACCCAACTAAACTCTGTTTAGTCACCTTTTTGACATAAATTATGGAAAATTAATGGTGCAGGCCCTAATTATAATAACCTGATGGAAGTTATACGAGCACTGTCTGTGTCTTTTAAGGGAAAAAAACAACAATTTAATAATTTCTGAAAGTGTAATAGAAATTTATTCTGACAGACAGATTTTGGTGGCTGTTTGCCTTAATGATCACAGAATCTCAAACATAGTTTAACCACCCTTTATCCACCATCACACTGTGTGTAGCTGCTCGTTTACACGGGGTGCTGAACAAGTGTTGATTAATTGTTGGGGGAAGAAATTAAAGCTGTGCCAAATTGCCAAAACGTGTGTCATCACCAAGAGTGAAAACTCAGCCTACAGACCAAACAAACTCAATCCTCAAACACAGGCTAGTTTAACAGCCTAATACCCAATTAAGAAGCTATGCCAATGTTTCTTTTAGTAGCAAAAACTTTGAGTCACGGGCAGCAAAACGTTTTTGCCTTGTATTTCTAAAACCAAAGGCTCATGCAAGGGTTGGTGGGAGTCGTTGTTAACTACAGTTACTCAGTGTGTTTATCTTCCTTTCCCCCGCAAATTTTAGGTGAGACCAAATTGTACAGTTCAGACGACGAGAAGTTGGACCTAAAGTCAGCAGACACAGTTTGCAGCGACCGTGAGGACAGTTCTGCGGACAGCGAAAACGAAAGCTTCTCAGACGGAAACAACTGCGGCTCCCTTTCCCAAAAGAGCAAACTAAAAACCGGCTCGCAGGAGGCGCTACCGACGGGCAGCTCTGCTGGGAAGAGCAGGAGGAGACGAACAGCCTTTACCAGTGAGCAGCTCCTTGAACTTGAAAAGGAGTTTCACTGTAAAAAGTACCTTTCTCTCACCGAGCGCTCCCAAATAGCACACGCACTTAAACTGAGCGAGGTGCAGGTCAAGATTTGGTTTCAGAATCGCAGGGCCAAATGGAAAAGGATCAAAGCCGGCAACGTCAACAACCGGTCAGGAGAGCCGGTGAGAAATCCCAAAATTGTGGTCCCCATCCCTGTGCACGTCAACAGGTTTGCTGTGAGGAGTCAGCACCAACAAATAGAACAAGGGACCAGGCCATGAACTCAGATGGCGATTAAAAACCATGAAAAGAAAAGAAAAACACTTACACATGACTGTATGTTCCACTGATTTGTTGAACGCATGAAGCACAAAAAGGAGGATTCAATTATTTTGTCTGAGGTGAGATTGAGCAAATGCCCAGACCTCCAGAGAAGAGGATTTGCTCGCAGATCAACTATTTGGCAATATGTTCCCGATTTTTATTTATTGTTTTGTGAATATGTAAATATGTATGGGTCAATATAGGCACAAATGGGCACTATGAGATGAGATTGTAAAGATTTCTTTTTTAAGTATTTATATGTAGGGCCAAAATGTTCTGTTGATTATGTGCATGTCCTTTACTCATTTGGTGAAGCTACTCCGAATTTTTGTTTTGTGTTTGGTACAATTTGTTGACCTCATTTGCATGTAACTTAAGAAGTTTTCATTTTGTTTGGCAACTGTAGGAACCACCTTTGCCAGCTATTTGTGAAAAAAAAAAGAAAAAGATGTGAAGGAAATAAATGACCAAACAAAGGGACAACTGTAAAGTATATTGACCTAATAAATCGATTTATATGAAAGTTTGAATCCAGATTGAATTATTATATTTGGAAGTTAGGATTAACACTGAGCTTAGTGTTTCTGGAGAAAAAAGGGGAAAAATATGACTGTATAAACTGTACTCGATAAATAATTTAAAAATAGCATATAAACTAAAATGAGCAGTGCGGCCTACACTATTTAAACTTCTTGCGTATAATAATAGCATAACATAGGGTCTAATAACAATATAATAACAATAACAATAATAAGAGCAATTAGGCTATTTAATGTGTTATATTAACCAAAACAAAATAAAATTTCAATTCCAAACAGAGTTTAATTTCAATACGATGGCAAGTAGGAACATTTCTAATTTCAAATTACAGACAGAATTAAAAATAAAAAAATACAGCGTACATTTTTGTCTAATATTTGAGGGTATAGTTTTTGTATGGTGACTTTAACTTACGCTTCACAAGTTCACTGATCGTCTGAATGTCTTCAGTGGTGAATTCAAAATAGTAAAGCTCACTCTACATAAATCATTAAAGCTCTCGATGTTACAAATTACTTTTTTTTCAGACAACCAAAGAGTTGAAGGGTAAGGGGTCTTTTTGTTAATCGTGGCAGCAGTGACTGATCTTTCTTTAGGAGGCCATGTTGTCTGAAGATGCACTGATGGATCCCCATTAGACTGGTCATATCCAAAACACTGTAATGAACTTCACTGTAAGTCAATGATGAAAACCCAAATTTCAGCCAAACATGACATGAATTTAAGCCTGTTACAAAAAATAACTAAAATTAAGAATTAAAACAAATAAATAAATAAGATAAAATAAAAATTAAAACCACGAACAAAAATTAAAAATATATAAATGTTAAAATATAAATCCAAACAAATTTAATCTGGCAATGAGTCTTAAAATCTTATTTATCAAAATAAATAATTAAATAAAAATCTGACAATTGAGCGAGATAGTTGATTTGTTTCCATTGCATGTCAACTTGTTTCAATAATCACCTTAAATTGTTATTTTTCTTAAACAATCTCCCAGTGGTGTGAGAAAAATCCGGTGCAGTTTCACGTGTCAAGAATTCACTATCAAAACAAGTGCCCGTATATTTGAATAAGGCAGAATGAGGCAAAGCTCTTCGCAAGCAGATGACAATTGATTTAAGACTGAAAAATGAGACTTGATGACTTGTTAAAATTGTTATTTTGGGATGTGGACAAGAAATGAAATAGGTTACTTGATTATTTGGACCTATAGACCCGTGCAAGACTATTATGACTATAGGCTACTTTGTGACCAACGCAAATAAATGCGACAGCTCGCTTAATTAAAGCAAACATGGGAACTTACACCGCATATAAAGGCATATAAAATTCTGTTAAGTGCAGCAAAATTAAAATCTTACAAAAATAATGCTGTGGTCGTGCCAGATATCTATCTAATTACAGGAAAGGGAAGGGGACTTGGGGTTTTATGCAAACTTTCATATGCCTGGTCTGAGTTTGCATGGTCTCTCTGAACTGCTTCCAGAAAAGGATCATGTTGGAATAATTTCACTTTACCCACAATTCAGATGGGAGAAGGTGATTGGTTTCCTTATTTCCAAAATAGGCACAGGCCCCAAGCCATATATAAGCCACTCTTAGCAGCACCTGTTGAAAATGATGATGGGGCGAGATTCTTAAAATATTTTTAATAGTAGGCTATTAATATTTTATTAAATTAACTAACATAGGACCTTAACCTTTTCTTGAATCAAGATTTAGCCAGAAACATGGTCTGCTAGGTTTGGAAGACAAATAAAAAAATGAATCTCCTTTCAGACAAGTTTAAGCCAAACCTGGAAGTCACATTATAATCATACCATAGACATACATTTTAATTTAACTCAGGCCTCTTGTAGGGCTGTTTCAACCCACACGGATATCAAACTGTATGCACACACTGACAATGACTTTATCTTAGTCTGACCTCAGACCACGACAGATACTTCATGACCTGGGCATCATGAGGAGCAAAGTTTATTTCATTGTCCACCTCACGCATCAAGATTGTGACACTTGGATGGGGATTCAAGGAGTGATGATCCAGTGGAAGTTTTATTATGGTCCAAGAGCTGACTAATATACAAAGTCAATTCCACGACATTGTGCCAGAGTGCAATAGCTATTTCAGTCTGGGTGAGCTTATGAAGAGCCATGACATAGCCTACCCAATAGCTTAATGTTGGCTGTTAAATTTTCAGGATCTTGTGGGTGAGTCTATTTGAAGAGTTTCTTTCCAAAATGAGATAATTCAGTGTCAGCATGACAGTAAAACCCACTTACTATTATTATTGAATTTATTAGCTGCCCTTGAAACCTGCACTGACAAAAAAGTGACATATTATTATAGGATGTAATCATCTGTTTGGAACATTGAGAAACTGGCATCGAATATGAGGCTTTATTTCCTCAAAATGGTTATAAGGCGTTTTGGACTGAATATCCCCATTTGCCGGGAAGATAAAGCTTGCTTGTGAATTTGCTAATCCTTAATCTGTAATGCTTATGAGTTTTAATAATCTATCTGCCATTAAAGCTACATTATCTCCAGTGAACACCTTAGTCTCCAGACAGTATCAGCGTCATTTTACCACTCTGGTACTTGAATCGTAAATTGACATATCATAAGTTCCATTCAGCAAAGACATTAAAGCGTTTCCACATTCCCACCTGGAGGGAGAGAGAGAGAGAGAGAGAGAGAGAGAGAGAGAGAGAGAGAGACCTCATTACTGCTCATGGTGTGAGTGCACGCTGCTCACCACGGACTGGAGGCCTGACTTCTTGGGAGGGTCTGGACGGCCCTGGCTACAGTGATGTATGGGCAGATGCATCAAATCGCACAAGATAAACAAGCGATGAGTTTCATCAGGGCCATCATAGCTTTAATTTGGCTGCCTAATGAGTCAGATCTAGTGGCGGAGATAAGAGTTGTCAGAGGCCCGGCTCTAATGAATTTCTTGCCACTTGTAATCAAGGTTGCCTGTCTGAGGGGGGATGATTAATGGAACCCTGGAGGATTCCCTCGGCCCTCAGCCTTCATTACAGCTAATGCATTCTCAGGCAAATTAACAGAGAAATGCAGGCACAAGCCAACGGGGAAGGAGAGAGAAAGAGAAAGGGATAGGAGAGAAAAGGGGAGAATAGGAGGGAGTGAATGGAGCAGAGGATCTATGTGCGCAAAAGGAGGGCGAGGAGGATGGGGAGCAAGACGGGGTTGTGGATATGAAACAGCAAGACTGGTGGCAGGAGAGAGAGAGAGAGAGAGAGAGATGTACTGAAATCCACTGATTAGTAGAGGGTCAAGGATATGGAAATGAGCATGGAGGAATGGGTACAGGGCAAGGAAGAACATGAATGTATGTTAGGTTACCGGTCAGATGTGATGGAGGGGATCCACTGATGAATTGATATTCAGGGCTTGTCAGGAGGAACTGAGGGTGAATACTCATGAGAGATGGTCAGATGGAGGGAGCAGACTGAGCTTAATTACTGGGTAAAGAGGTTAAAGGGTTGAAAGGAGGACCGTTTGGCCGTAGTCAGGATGAAGAAGACATGGAAACCTGGCCTGAGAGGCCCAGGAAGAATTGGCAACCCATTTGCGTCAAGACGAACAGAAACAAACCTGTTAGACAAACTACTGCTCAACGCCACCTTGATGGAACATTTATATTGTGACTGTGCACGCAGTTGACTGCTTGCTAAACAGACTGTTCGACTGGCCCGTGGCCAAGAGCTCCTACATGTTATGGAAATATGGATTTAATGTTTGCAAATATGGTCTCGTCAGGTCTTTGCGTACCCATCCATCAGCCTCAGACCCACCTCTGCAATCTGGGAGGCAATTTGTCTGAGAAGAGGTGGGCGGCAGAGAGCCCTCCTCACTGTTTAGCTGGCCCTGATGAAATATCAAAACACACAGCAGTGCATGCAAGCACTGTAGTCACACCACCGCAAACACAAGTGGCTGGCGTCCGTGAAGGTGTGGCAGTACCTCAGTGTAGGCATTATTATAAATATCAAACAGGCTTTTTAATTCTATCTTTCAAAAAAGGTACGTTTGTTATTGATGAGTTAAAGCTTATTTGAGCAAGGCCTTATAATTTCAACATTTGAGTGTCAGTGTGTGTGAGCATGCATCTTAAGCCAGCAGTGAGGGCAGGAAGGCGGAAAAACTAAAGACAATCAGGTGATAAAACACAACAATGAGAGCCAGGAAGAGGATGAAGATATGCTGTGACAAGATTAGCAGAAAATAAGAAGTGGATTAGTGAGGGCTTGACTTTTCTGGACACTGAGACCTTTCACTTTTCCCCACTGTGTTGTGCAGCCTGACACTAAACCCCGCTCTTCATCTTAATCCTCTTTCAGCCTCTGTGGGGGGTCCCACAAGCAGGAAGTGAAGAGGTTACTTTACTTACCCAAAGACTGGCCTGCTTCTAGTGAATCTTTCTCATCATCCTATTCAGTGATCTTGATCTTTCAGTTCAATAAGGGAAATGGGAGGGGGATTAAACTGGATAAGACAATTCTGAGTTGAAATGACACAGAAACTTTCAATTTGAAAGGGTTAGAAAATACACACTACAAATCAATAACAGAATGCATAATACACACACATTTGTTTATTTCCCAAATCCAGGGAAGGCTACATTGTTTTATTTGAGAGTTCACTAATAGGTCAACAGTCAGCCAAGCATCCAAGCATACAACAAGTAACTCTTTAGCTTTTGCTTTGTTTCACGTTCTGAACGTAAAGAGAAGGAATTACAATAGGAAAATTAACTCAACCAAAACAAAAACAAAAACAAAAAAAAAAAGATATTTACATACTGCATTATAAATATGTCAAATGTACATCATTATACACAAGTACCAAAGATGGTCAGTTAATGTAGAAACATTGAGACCAAACAGAAGTACCTTAAAATATGCTTAAGGAGAAAGAAATTAAACAACATATCAAAATATGGTTCATGGGTCAAGGTGACCGTTGACCTAAAACCGGTTCAATTTGTTTGCCTAAGAGGAGCTTGTCTTCAGATAGAAGTATTAAACTAATATGTACACTTCATGTAGTGTCTGGGGAAAAAAACACCTTTAAAAGACTATATTCAGGCAGGTTTCTAGGTTTTTTCCTTTCTATGTAAATAAGACAGGGGTTGTTCTGGCCCTGTGGGTTCAGGTAATCACTGTAAAGAACATATTTTACACACTCTCAACTCTTTTCTCATCCTCTCAGACACTGAAATGCATTTAACTCATTGAAATATGTTGGTCCGGTAAAGACTTCAAGACCCATTCATACCAGAAAGAAGGCCAGTATTATTGTACAGTACCACTGAAATCAATTTATATGCAATCTGGTTGAACTTGTGGCCAGTTTTGGGACGTCTGAGATATCACGATCTCCCGGATTCACAAACCTCCTATTCTGACCACATATTCATGTTTGCTGGGCTTTGAAAAATCAAAGACCGTAAAACAACAATAAAACCATGTGGATAAGATACCAGGTTAATAAGTTGCTCTGTAAACATATATCCTGCCATCGTAAACCTACAAAACCAAGCTGGTTCAAAACCTTAAATGGCAGTAGAAGGAAAAAAAGGGAAATACACCATAGATTTTGTGCCAGTTCCACCTGAATGCATTTCTCTTCCAAGTCCTTACAGTTTGGGTTGGCTTACCATGTCTCAACTGATACACACCAATACATGTGAATTCATGCTGAATTAATGTTAGAGTGTAAATCCAATTCTGCTTTCCTCTATGACCCTTCTTTCTCTTTAATTTCTAAATGTCAGTCTCATCTTGGTTTTATACTACAATGTATTTGGTTAAGTTCCTGCTATTAGGCTGAGAGGTTGGCAGGATGGGATCAAGTCACATAGGTTTGAGGAAAAAGGACAGGGACGTTTTTAATGACTCCAAAAAGTCAGAGTAAGTTCACACTGTTCGCATAGGGGTAATGTGAAGGAACAAGAACTACTTTTTACAGAGGTCTGTACATGAAAACACCGTTATGCTCCCAAATCTTCACTGCAGGTGTTTGTCTTTTCTCCAGTGTCCTCTCTCCAATGTTTATGAACAGAAATGCCCAGTCGCTCTCTGTTGCACACGATCACAGACAAATATATAAGCACACAGGTATGCACACACATATTGCACATGTATGCGCGCACACACACACGCACATACAGTACCATATACTTCACAGCAACAATTGAGGAAATGCTTTTGTGAGTACCAATGTTAGGCCTTAAAGCACAGGAGGTGAGTAGATATTCCATTACGCTTATTGTTGGAAAATGTGTGCATCTCTGTCAAACAATTATCAACACGGTCTAGTCGATCCAAAAATTACTCCAACAAAGAGTTCATAATGGTACAATTTCCCTGTTTCAATCAACCTTTTGAATTTGAATGAATTCTGATTGAAGAGGCATCTTTACAAAGCCATGTGGCTCAATGGTCATAAAATATTAAGCCCCTTAATTCCTTTATAATCATGGATGCTTTGCAGCAGGATCATGATAAGGGTGGCAGAGGAAATGACTCACTTTCACCCAATAGGCATCGCGTAATCAACTCTTTTATGATCATCTGAACCTTTCTTGTGAATTAACTATTTGAATAATTTGGACTTTTCGTTTATAATTGCTTTGCCTATTTATATGAATAGTATGAGTCTCATAGCTGTGTTGAAGTCATACTTACTAAAGCTATAATAGCCATAGATACCATGAAAGACCTTGATTTTTTCCTGACATGACCGTTCCTCACAGTTTTATATTGTTACACTTAGGTTTGGAAGTTTTCTTTTCATACGCGTTGAAACCCAGTTCACGTTCCATAAGGGGAAGACACAAAAGGAAATGTTCAAGCATTAAAGAAATGCTTTTCGTAGAGTAGGTGTGAATGCCAAAGTATATGTTGTTTGTTTGGTTGATGCTTAAAAACACAAAGCTTAAAGCTGATCATGGTCATTTCTGACCAAGATTTATCTCTGTAACAATAATGTGAATTAAACAAACAAAACAAAATAATAATATTAATAATAATAATTATTATAATACTAATATTAAAAAACAATGTACAGTGTCCACTGGGCATGCCACCCCAAAACCCACTTCTTTCAGCATAGTGGAATATCAGCGTTCGGTCCATCACTCCTGACAGCTCTCCACTGGTACTAAATCTGGGTTACACAGTATGAAACAGAGGAGGAAGAGAGCACTGGGAAGAGATGGAGGTGGTTACTGGGTAATGTATGTAGGTCACACAGGTTGTGTGTGTCTAATGTTTGTCTGCGGCTGTTCTCCGACTCCTACATGATGCTGATACTGCGGTTGAGCTCGCACTGGGCGTTGTTGTTGATGTTGGGATTGGGGTTGCGGCGGCTCATGTTGGGGGTGGGCACGGAGTTCAGGCCGCTGGTGTCGTTGGGGCAACCATGCTGAAGCAAGATGTCGACACACTCCTGGCTTCCAGCTCGCCGCGCATACGACAAGGGCGTTTGGCCACGTGCATCCCGGCTTTTCACGTCCACTCCGTACTGCAGGAGATGACAATGCATACAAAGAGGAGAGAGCAGAAATGAGACTTTACAAACCTGATCTTTAACTGGTTGTGGAGAAATACCTCCATTTGCCCTGAAGTCCTCTAGACATCAACCAATTCAACTGCCTGAATACCTAATGCCAGCAAATGGCCCTTTTTCACCAAAAAGTTCAGGGTGAAAGTTCTTCGATCTTCTTGGAAGAAGGTTCTAAGCAGGGCTAAGCAAACACCCTAAGGTTTTGTGTATTTCCACTGTACCCTGAGAACGGAGAACTTAATGCAAATAAGGCGGAGGAGTCTAGTCATTCCGCATGCGACTGACAACACCTAGGGATGTTCAGCACTTAAACACCCCCCAAAAGGCCACAGAAACTCAGAAAGGACTACCTTGGTTGCAGGGACTGTTTTGGGACCCAAGAACTCAACCCCTTGGGGAAAAAGAGGGACTGGTTCCTCAGGTGTTAACAGGGGTAAGGGTCCCTGGTTCCTCAAAAGGGTTCCTGTGTTCTGGGACATTTCCTGTGGTGTAGATGGGGTAAATGACACTGTTCATCCTCCCCATTCCACCCAAACCCAAAGACCACTCACCCAGATGAGTAGCTGTGTGATGACTACATTGGCCATAGCGCAGGACAGGTGCAGTGCGGTGCGTCCGTCGCCATCCCCGTAGGTCTCATTAACCTCCTCCTTGGTGCCGTGGGCCAACAGTACCACGACCAACCTAAGGTCATCCTCTACCACGGCCCGTAGCAGCTGCTGCCCCAGGGGCACGTCCGACTGGGGGAGTCCCACCAGGAACAGCTTCTGCTCATACTTGGCCCGAATCCAGCGCTCCTTCTCCTCCCTGGAGAGAAGGAAAAGTCAGGGGCGATACAGGTCAGCAGGGCAACACAAAGCCGACTCACTGTCAGCAATTAAGTTAAGATTCACAGTCTGAGATTTACTAACAAAGCACACAAACAGAAGGGGGAATGTAGGCACAGATGGAAATATTACAGTAATTGCTACCGCAAGAGACTCACTGGTGTAAAGTGGCATTTCTCAATTAACACCACAGAGGAAAGACTTTATCTTCTACTACCATTGGGAGAAATAGTATAGTGAGATAAGTTGGAGAGACGACAGAATGCCAAAGGGTGTGATGCTTTGAGCAATATACCACTTTCAAGTGATTATGGTCGACAGCGAGAGGGTTAGAGCCTGGCCAGCTTTCTAAAGGTTACACATTGTGAACGGCATGTCTGCTGTGGACAATACAGGAAGGAGGGGGACATATTTTTATCAGTGCTGTCGGCTGTCAGTCCGAACTGGTGGATCCCCCCACAAAAGAGGCAGTGTGTCTCAGAGCCCCAGTCTCCCTTGGGGTAGCTGGGCCCTGAGTCAGATCGATGGGGCTGAATGGCAGCCAGAGAGGGACACGGCGATCTGGGGCTCCGTCACTTCAGCCTGGCGCAGAGAATAGAGACAGAGGGAAAGCTTCTTCCTCTATCGCCAAGCAGAATTCTATCTATTGCTCTCCATCTTGACCCCCGTTTCTTTCTCTGCCCACACACAAACTGTCCAAATAAGAAAGAAAAAAAATCAATATCAATATGTGAATGACTGAGCATGCCCAGTGTGGCACTGACCCTGTGACCCTGTCAGCCGGTGTGATAAGGGGAGCAGAAAGGGGCTGTTGTTTGGATTTGTGGGTGAGTGACAGAGAGGCAAGGGTTTGTACGGATAAGTCCGGGCGGCGTCGCTGGCTAGAGTGACAAGGCTCTCATGGGACTTTCTATCAATGGGCTCGGGTACCAACACTGCCTACCATCGGCTAGCATGTACAAACAGACAGTCTAATTCACTTCAGTCCCAATCTACAATAATGACAGTGAACGAAACTTATAAAAATGCTAAAAAAATAAATGGAACCAAAATGATAAAATGAATATCTGTTTAATGTTCAAATATTAAAATAAAAAATTAGAAAGTCACATATTAAGTCATTTCAAATTTAAGTATTGTCCCAAATAAAGTTTTAATTACCATGGCTGTATTAAGAATAATGACTACTTCAATATTAGTCACTCTTACAACCTCAGCGATAGCAGCTAAGCGTCAAGGCTGTCAACTTACCACAGACAGTGACCATTTTCAGACTCATATGTTAGCTGCCAGCCTCACTTCACAGACCACTCCATCTTGTGCAGAGGAGCCTGGCACTGGCCCTAACTACAGGGGTTAAGTATCTGATGGAAGAGGGGCAAGCCTTTGTGAGTGCCCGAGCACAGTTTGATTAACTGCAAAACACCACTGGAAGCTCATAAAACAACTTAGCCTCACATCTTAAAAAAGTCCTAAAGCTATTGCGCCTACGAGCTCATGGGTGCACTGCTCTAAGTTATGATCTGCAAGAAAATGTGAAGGAGAATGTCCCTTTTTCCCCAAACCACAAGCAATCCTTTCTTAAGGATAAGGGTACTGTCTGAACAACAATGCAGCCCCTAATGGCAGGCAATTGCAGTGGCTAGAAGTTTTATGGTGTAAGCCCTTCATCAATCCCTACTCAGTCATTATGTGTGGACAAGCCTGTTAGCAAATCAATTGGCCTTAGAACCAGCGGATTGCTACGAACAGGAAGGGACATTCCTGCCCTCCCCTCTTGTTTCCGGTGGAGGAATAAAGTCTTTTGAAAACAAGTGTCTTTTTTTCTGGTAAAGAGGATAAAGTATGTCTGAAAACTCAATATGCCCCACTGGGTAATCCTCAAGGCAAAATCTACAACCTTGCATGGTTTAGCATAGATCTAAACATGGTTTAAAAAAAACAAAACAAAATCACTAAGGGCTGTTGTCCAAAGTTTGCTTCAGAAAGCGAGAGCATGAATGGGATGCCGAATCTGTAGAGCCCAGTGAATTGATATGAGCTAAATGAGGCAGAAAGTTAGCACCAAGATGTGAAACAAAAAGGCTGAAGAGAACCATTAAGAAGATGTCAACGTCTCAGAAAGGAGCCCTGAGGACACTTTGTTGGCCTCCGCTACAAAATCAGCCCTGAAGACCTCAGGAAAAGACCTCACTGCTGATGCTGAACTCTGAATTCAAGCACAGTTTTTTAGACAGTTCAGTTTAAAAAAGAAAAAAAAAAGCAGTCAGGCAGTGGTTTTGCAAATTCCTCAGCTGCTGCCACTTGAAAGATAGAGTGTGAAAGGAAGTGAAATGGTAATCCCGCCTCTGTCTTTTGTTTGAAACAGAAAAACAAACCAAACAGAGGTAGGGTTTAGACAGTCAAGGGGAAAACTGAGACCCTTGAAAAGGACACTTCCTCACCACAGGAGGAAGAAAAATAAAATCAGCAGATTTAGCATGTCAAAGCACCAGGAGGGGGGGCAGTGAATTTTCTCAGCATGGGGGGATATTTAGGAAATCAAACCGATGGTAACTCTCTGTACACACACACACACACACACACACACACACACACATATATACACACACATACAC
>OMKZ01005244.1:47080-73755 GCA_900302535.1 Neoniphon sammara
AGATACTGAGGAAAGAGAGAGAGAGAGATAGAGAGAGAGAGGCGAAGAGACAGAGAGGGGGCTGAGAGGGAAAAGACAGAGATGAAAAAAAAAAAAAGCACACACAACAGGGAAAGAAAGCTGGGCCCCAGAGCATCAAAGGTTGCTAAGGGCGAGAAATGAAGGCGCAACACAGTAAACGGCACAGCAGAACTGCTAAATAAGGCCCCCTATGGTCGGCCGGGTACAGTTTAGAAATGTTGTTCTCTGCTCCAAGAATAACAACTGCAAAAGATTTCACTAAGACAAACATTTCGATTTCTAGGAGTGGATGCTTTCCTTGCCACAGTTTCCAGAGTGTGGCCTGCACAGACAGCACCGGACAAGAATCAAAAGGTTGTTTTGTTGAGCCGTGGCTCTATGGAGAGGCCAGTAGGAGAGCATCTGGGCGCCCTAGGCAGAAGGATGAGTTGAATATATTGTGACATTAATGAGGTTGTCAGACTCCTCATGATGGAGTGGCTGTGTTTTTGTGCCAGCAAGACTAACACCCTTAAACGCTCACGCTGTTAACCCCTGCTGAACCCTTTCCCTAACCGACAAAGCTGAGGGGACGATAACACATGCACTGCTTATGAATGCAGCTTGCCGCATGTACGCACTTCAAAATCTCGTTAAAATAAAGAAAAGGAATAAAAAAAGGAAGTAAAATCTGCTGTCTTTCAGGTCGGCAATTAAATTCGGAAAACAAAGTTTTCTTCCCGTAACAGAATTTTGATAACAATAGTGAAGCTAAATTGCATGCTGAATGAACTGACTGAGCTGTAATGAATCAGCCCTGCCTCTACATCTACCTGGCTCTGAAACCCTGTGGCATGTGGGTAATTAGTGACTGTGGTACCACTTCTCCCACACAGGGCTAATTACTGACCTGTGGGTTTCATTTAGAGAGAGAGAGAGAGTGAGAGTGAGAGAGAGACAGAGAGAAAGAAAGAGAGAGAGAGGGAGCAAGCACTACATGGGAAGACCCAGTCATTCATTTGTCTTAATTAATTACTCTACCTCCACCAGGGCTCCTGGCAAGGCCAGCTATTCTAAAGGCTCTTCTGAGAGTTGGCGTTCCAGCACCCCTAACCTGTGAGTAGCCTGCTCGCCTCGCTCAGTGTTTTGGGGACCGATCTGGAGGACGGAGACCAGCAAGGCTATTACAGATAGATCCCTGAACAGGTTTTACCGAGCCTAAATGGCCACCAGCACCGGTCTTATGAATGCAAGTCACAGCTCGGGAGGGTGAGCCAAGACGCTGCTACCGGAGCGGAGGGAGTTAAAACTAGCAGCAGGTCCAGGTTTGGAGAGGTTAGCGGTGTGATTCATTTTTATTACAACGCAGCCCCTGCAGGCGGCAGGAGTGGCAAATTATTTCTGAAACAAAGTGGAGGGCTCTCATCAGAGCTATTACCTGCCTGTGGCCGAGGGCAGCGCGGAGCCTACAGAGGGTGACAGTGAGAGGCCCGCGTCAGTGAGGGATAGCCGTCCACATCCGTCCACGCTCCAGGACATCTCCCCCAAATGAGAAGTAGTGTGTGTGTGTATGTGTGTGTGTGTGTGTGCGCGCGCAAGCAGAGGATGAGGTTAAAACTAGCTGTTGGACCTCCCCCACTGTATCCGTCAAAATAATCGGTGGTGTTTTCTATCACAAGCATGCCAAGCAATTAGAGGTGACGTGCAAAACACGACGACTGCCAGGTGCTAATTAAATGAACAACTCCCCTCCAATATGCTGACTGCAGAGATCAGCCAGAATGCACGGCTCCACAAATTTATTATCACTGATTTAATTGTAGCCTGGCCCAGTCTGACTTCTGCATTTATTGTAGTGTTCTGCAAGGTGCAAAAAAATGGTGATTAGGTGACATACATATGCATGGCTATATATACTCTTCCCATTACAATGCCTGTAATCAGTCTGATGTACACCAGTAATTTCAGTGTTGCTGCGCGGATCTGCGTACGACAAATCTATATATTGTATTCCTCCCATTCAGAATATCATAAGCTAAACCAATCTTGTGGATGAATGCCTTTTAAGTTAAATCTCAAAAAGACAAGGTGTAAAACTAGTCTTGCAGTAGACATTCAATCAGATGCTGAGTTGATATTCAGGTAGTTACTGAATCGTTTAGATTAGGTGTCACTAATGTTTAGTGGGAGTCGGGAGCCATATACTGGCTGCCGAGGTGCCATCACAAAGCTGCTACATGTCACCAAAGTGACACAATTAAAATCCTCATATATGCTCGTCTCAAGTTAAGGGGTACATACAGAGTTGTGTAGGGTGAGGGTTTATGGGTTAGAGAGAACAAAGAAAATAAATGCATCCCATTAAGGTTGTTACAATGTAGCATGCATGCTGCCTTGCAACTCATAATGAAGCAAGATGGTTCAATAGTAACGCTCTTCTTTCTGATAAATCACTACCTCACAATGGTACAAAGATCTATCACTATAAATATTATCAGCCTTTCAATAAAGATTGGCCATTTACTATATTTGCGACAGCTGTTTTTGCATGAAAATTAGTTATGTTGTTAATAAGATTTAGCGTTTGACAGTGAAAACTAATGGAGACTCTGTTGCGGGATAAGATCTGATTTTCCAGACAATGAAGAACCTTCCTGCCCAAAGCGACATGGGACTGACAGTGGCAGGAGAGGAATCAACATCAATAATCTTTTATCAAGTCTATGGTGGAGCACTTTAGCCTAGATACCATTCAATAAATAACTGTAGGCCATCATTCAATTCAGAACTGGCCCGAGTGGGAGGAATGAATTGAGTAGGAAAGGGTCTGCTTAGACTCTCAGTAGATAAACAAAACAAAACAATAAATAAATAAATAAATAAAATAAAATAAAAATAAAACTGAGGTTAGGATGGGCTGATTTGGGCCTTTGGATATCCATCATTCATGTGGTCCACTGCTAATATGGAGGTTCTTCCCTGACAACAGCTACATAAAAAACAATCTGTAAAACCCAGAAAACCATTTTATTTATTAATTTAATTGTTTAATAATGCCTTTTTGTAAATCAGTTTTTAGTAATCTATCCCTGGGTTTCCCTGTTGTTAAATAGTGGCGGTGAGTCAACTGGTGATGGGCTCTATCTTAAATAGCAGCAAGCCCTAACTTAAACCTAAATTTCATTAATATGGGTTTCAGTTGAGAGTGGGTCACATCATAGTCTATTTCAGAGGTTTTTCCACGCTGCCAATGTCATGGTGGAAATGCTGGAAAATGGTAGAAAATACTTTTTTTGGGGCACAGAATAGAAAAATTTAAAGACACTGAATGTAATCACAAAATACCAGCTACCAGCAGCCTCTGCAGCCTTCAAAAACCCATTAAGGTGAAACCCTAAAACCATTTCAAGTTGATATTTGACAGCATTTCCTGAAAAACGGCAGACTACATTTTGATGATAAAATAAAACGTGTTTTCATCTTGTATTTATTAAATAGCATATTATATAGTTCTTTAATAAACAATACTGTTAATCCATAATGTACTCTAATAAACATTAGATTTTTGCAAGCAAAATACATTAATCTATTCTTCATATTATAAGGCATTGTTACTATAACTCATTTAATTGTACAGCATAATACAACACACAACATGAGTATGAGTAAAGCCTAGAGATTCAAGCAATCAGTGCCTATAATAGTAACAGTAGTACTAACAGTAAAATAACTACATTGGTATGACGCCTATTTAACAACATTACAGTGCTGTGATGTTTGAAGAGTCTAATGCCAGTGGAGAAACCCTACAGTCTTGTCTTTGCTGTGACAGACAGAGTGATGACCTGGCCCTGTGTGATGGATATGTGACAGGACAGCTTGGGGCCTAAGGGCCTGGCCCTTGGGGTGGGGTTTAGCCATAATGGTGTGCTTAATTACCTGCACAGCCACACAGCAGGTCATTAGTCAGTCTGGGACGCTAGGCCTCACCTGTCACCAAGAGATAAACAATCCTCCTACCAGATCTGGGTACCTCAGAGGGAACAAACTGAGGTGCGGTAAGTTAGGCCCGGGAAGAACAGGGTAAGGAGCAGAGTGTAATTTAGGAGATACATATTTAACAGGTAGAGAGCTCTTTTTTAGCTCAGCACCTCAAGAAACAAATCAAGATGAGGATGCTGAACATTCTACTTTTCAACATACTGTTACAAGTCATACAGATAAATTATAAATCTAAAAAATGCGCATATTCAAATCTGGAACTCTGGACTCACTTCCAAAAGTGGCTCGGACTATCTGCTCTTCTTCTCGATTAGCGCTATCATGTCAAGTGACTAACTTGATTTATTTGGAGCTAGTCAGGGCATTTATCAGGCAGGTGCAAAATGATGTCACACGAGACACCCTTTCCATGAGTTATGGTTTTAAAGTCGGGGTAGAGGAGGGAGAGATATACAGGATCGCAGATACAATGATGCAAATATTAGGCAGATAAAACCGAGATGAAAAAGAGACAGAGGTAGACTGTAAAGATGACAACAGAGTATATCAACATGCACAGGCACACAGGAATTGTGGTCATACAGGATGGACTGATATAAAAGAATAAAAACTGTACTCTTGTCTCACTAGCAGTATATTTATGGACCCCTGGTGCTTCAGCATGGAGCATTTTTGGTGCGAAATGCCTGTGCTGAAATGTGGGTGGCCAATAAAGGGCAGCTAATGGAGAGAAGAATGTTCTGGCTTCTCATTCTTTAATCTCGGTATGCTTCATTAACCAGCACCTTTTTCTTTTAGAGGGCTGAGATACTAACCTGGTGCTGTCAGTCCCCGGCTTCGTATACCCCTCCAAGGCCCCCTCCCACACGCTGTTGGCCATGGTATTCCCAATGGCGGTCATCACCATGCTGAGCTCCACCGGCCAGTCGTCCAGGTCGAGGGAGCGGACGCGAGACAGGTGGGTGCCCAGGTTCCTGTGGATCCCCGAGCACTCAATACAGATCAAGGCCCCAAGGTTCAAACTGGCCCAGTCTGGGTCTGAATGACAGAGGATAAAAGATTGAAACAGTGGAATAACAGAGGTGAACAGAGATGCTCCTACAGCTGTGGACCTGGCAAATATATTTCTAAACAGGTTTATTAAATTCATGATGAGCTTCTGGTTCACACTAAATACTCCTCTGATAAAAGTTTTAGAGATCTGCTCAGAACTTCTGGACATCCAGGGAAGCCCTTTTGGGAAAAAGGGGTTTTGTGATATATGTCATTTGAACCATCCCAGTAATAACTTTTACTGATGGTAAACAAAGTGGAATTTATTTTAGTCATTGTCAGAGTGACTGAACACCCTGTCTGCCATGTATCACTGCTGTCTTATAAAAAACCCTGTGTCTCCAAAATGTCAACATTTCAGGAACAGAGAAAAGCTGCATTTTTTTTAGCTTGCCTACCATGCATTTTTGAATTTGTTCAATGGGTTTTTAAAGGGCTTCATAAACCCAAGGTTTGTAGAACTTAAGAAAATGCTACTCTAATGTTCTAACTTCACATAGCTTGTTGGTCTTCGTTTGACTTGACTGGTCTGGCCCAAACAGTCAGACCAATCAGATTTCTTTTAGGAACTATGGGCATGGTTTAGGGTATGACAGTGGTAAGCAACAGTGCACCAAATTTCAAAACAGAAACAAGAGGACATGAACATACATTTTCCTTACAAACATGGCAAGAATTGTGTTCCAATTGTGCTCACTTTCACAATCACAGTTGCTGCTGTTTGTTTAGCTGCACTGCTCTCATACTATGTCATACCGTTTGTTTGTCTGATTGGACCAGTTAGCCAACGATAGACAGATGGTTGGTCCAATCACCTGCTACTTATTTTTATAAGTGCCCGTTGCTGCCACCCCTATCCCAAAACCAACAGTGTCCAGACTCTATTTTGTGAAGTGAAAAATGGAAACGAAACAACAATCAGAGTGTGGCTGTGCTGAAGCTAACCATGTTCAACAAATAAACAAATAAATGGATAAAAAGAAAAACACATATGCACTTATGCTCCAATTGCGACTGATTGCTATACTCACTGGGTGCATCACAGTCCACACAGAAGCTATTCCCCCTCACGTTCCTTATGGACTGAATGGCCACCGCATCACTTTGGCTGCCTAACCGAGACTGCAAGCAAAGAAAGAAAGAATAATTCAACAGGCAGCAATCATTGCGAGAGTAAGAGAAGGCACAAGATCATAGCTGGTTTCAAATCACAGACAACTGAAGAAGAGAGGAAAGGAACAGGCTTAGCGGAAGACTGAGGCAGAGAAAATATGAATATGAAAATGAGGCCTTATCTCCCCAGTATGCTGACACAAGCCGTGTTCTATCTCTGATGTCTGTCAGTTCTAATAAGAGATCCCCCACACTGCACTGCACCTGTCTGACAACCTCCCACATGTGACAGCTTGAAGAGGGTGAGGAGGGGCGGGGGAGTGTTAGGGTGCAATAAAGGGTTGTAAAGGAGGAAAGAGAAGAATGTCAATGAAGCAGGCGCATTGTTTCATGTTGCAGCAGCTGTGGTTAGATGATAATGTCACTGATCTTGTCCATTTTGAAAATTTCTCTACATTATCTTGTTTCATGGCTCACCTTGTTCTTCATGCTCTCGCAAGACTGCAGGCTGGCGAAGATTTGGCTCTCAATTGCTTGGACCCACAGTTCCCTCTCCTCGTAAGTGGAAGCCTCAAAGTTCCACGTCTGTCCCGTCAGCGACACAATGATGAACTCGAAGGAATCCTCTTGCTCTGGAAAACACAAATAAATGGCACGTTAATGCTGTAATGCAAGAGACAAAAAAGACAGCTTGAGGGCAACAAATGAGCACAAAAGAAAAGTGCCTTGGCTTTTTCGGGGCTAAATTTGAAGCCATTGTTTTTCGATTTCTTCTTTAAGGGGCCATTCCAGACTGCATTAAGTCACACACACAGATTGAAACACAAGTTTGAAGCTGTGCAAATTCAGACTGTTTATTGTGTACAATGAGGATTTTCAGTGTGCTCTTTCTTGTGCACAGGTTTATTCAAAGCCTTGGTTTCTATGTCCCTCCCGTCCGTATGGTGGAAAATCAGCACCTGTCACCAGGATGGAAGCGTTGCGTGTTACCTGGAGTAACACCAGAAGTATGTCAGTTATGCAATCTGACCCTCCAAGTCAACAGCACAGCTCAATGGTTGAGGCCCACCCACACACGAATGCTACATGTACTGGGAATCTATTAAACTAAGCACATATCTTCTGAAAATTCCTTAAAAACTCAACTACATAAATAGATTTTTTTCTTACTTGTGGAGTCAAACTGCTTTAAGAACCACTCTAATTATGTACAGACCATTTAACAGGGTTGAACAACCTATTTCTTTCCGCCCAAGTTTTTGTGATTCAGTAATTCACATTCTACCTGATGTCGTTGGTGTTTAGAAGTATGCAGATTTCTAGATGTACATCATGAACCTGATGAGAGTGCTAGACATATTGCAGGGTTTCCGGCGCAAAAAGACAGCAGCATGTAATGAAGTGCTGTAACTTACTTTTCTGGTGTGCCCACTTTCCCCCAACCTGCCTTGTCCATTTCTATTTAGTCAGTGATTCTCCACATTTCCCAGAATCACTTTCAACAAATACTGTGATTACTAGAAGAGGTAGAACAATTTACAACCACTTTTTCAATATTTGAGTTTTTGTAGTTCAAATGGGAAGCAAACTATTGGAATTTGAATATTTATTTATTTTCTCCCATATTAAAACCAATGGCTGTAAACTGTCCTTCCTGATTCCTGATTCAGTATTCACAGATGTATTCATCAGTGTGGTTTTACTTCTTTTCTTTATAAGATGGAAGGTGGAAAAATGGCAAAATCCAGTCAATCCAATATTCAAAATCAAGCTAATTTCACTCTTATTTTACATGTAGCTAGAAAGAGCAATAGTGGTAACACTAGCTGTTGCTGTCACCAGTTGAGAAAATTGGTATCTCTGCTGTTTCTATGATGTATTTCTCTCTATGTGGTTGTTCAACTTCAGTTGAAAATGGCGATTGGAATGAATGGACAATTAATCATAGATATAAATACACAACTCCAAAATGGACCCAGGAATACAAGGTACATCGCCAATGGTTGTTTGGATCAGAGTAACAGTGCTTAAGGTCATGTCACGAGGTCACACTAAGCCAAGTACATTTGAAATCATCATTTTGGTGTTCCATCCACACTACAAGACACTAATGTTTTCACACCGTTCTTGAAAAGCCTATCCCCCACAATTAAATGCCCCAAAAAGCTTAAAGTCCTATATCGAGCATGTGCAGGCTTACTCACATGGCCTGTCTCAATACTAGTCTATGGCCTAGATCCCATGATGTTCTTACATTCACTCACTCCTTCAGACACACACAAGTCAACATTTATCACATTTGTGGATGCACTCATCCTTTGATTGCATTGTTTCTGTTCACACAAGAAGAACAAATAATGCAGCTGACTAATCAAAAGCTGGAAATATTACATACTGCGATACTTTTAGAATAATATAATGTATTTTATTCCACAGAAAAAATCAGCCTCATTTTTAAAAGTTGGAAAATATAAGATCACATTACAGCGGTAGTGTTTTTATAAATAGTGATGGCAAAAGCATTAAACAGCCTTCTGTAGTGGACATTTAACAATTCTTTAACAAATTAAGTTTTGGAAAATGACTGACGTCCCAGGTGTTTTGCATCCTAAATATGTGATGTGGAGATGCTAATTTCCCAAGATGAAGCTGAGTCAATTTCACTCTGTGAAGAGTATTTTGAATCTGTTACATAATATGCACTTGTTAATGCATTACTTTGCAATGACTACAGACTTGACTCTA
This sequence comes from Neoniphon sammara, assembly GCA_900302535.1. NCBI lineage: Eukaryota > Metazoa > Chordata > Actinopteri > Holocentriformes > Holocentridae > Neoniphon > Neoniphon sammara. Next base: position 55,994 of record OMKZ01005244.1, read on the forward strand.
ATGTTACATTACTAATGAGTGTCAAAACAGTCTAACAGCTCTTTGGGATTTAATCACACAAAATGCCACCACCATGGTATGAACATGCTGCAGCAGAATGGCTGTTAGAGATGAAGGTAGTAATCAAACTGGTTATGCTTTAGGAGTCACTGACAATAGCCGCATCTATATATCATGTATATCACATCCTCATGAACTAGAAAAGTGAATCTCCTTTGAGAACAAGGTAATTCTTGTTACTGTGAGAAGAGACATGCAATATGAAAAATTAAGTTGCTTGTGTCACTGACAGGCACCCTGTAACGGTATAATGCCACCAAGCTTGCGTTACTAAGATCAGTGTGGTTTGCTATGAAGGGCAGGGCAAGCAGGCCATGTTCACACTGTCATACATTAACCATTATCATAGCCTGTTGTAAAATTGATGCTTGCTACCAAGTAAGATTGTCAGACAACAGCAGTGGTAGAACATTTGACAGCAATGGTGGAAATAATTATCTGCATATTAATTTACATTTTTCACACTACAAAGTTAGACATTTCATATAAATAAATGAATACATAAATCAATAGGTATATATGTAAGTAAGTAAGTAAGAGGTAAACAGCTTCTTAATAATAGTCTTAACAGTCTAGTAACTGTTCAAGCTGAGATGGCTGCTGCTGTGTTTCTCTGAAACTCCACTGATAATCACTGTAATCACCGCAATCCTTAGCATAATTTGTATTTGCTGCTGAATATTGAATGGAGTGAAGTCTGAAAAATACGTTATTTTCCCAGCACTATGGATATATATAATTTTTTTACAATGTGTTCAAATTTGTTTGGGCCCAGTGGCCTGGCAGGCCTAGCCTAGACACTACACGGAAATCTTGCGATTTCCATTCATTCATGAACTCGCAAGATTTCCGTGCAGTATCTAGGCTAGGCCTGGCAGGCCACAGGGCCCAAACAAATTGAAAAAAATTCAGTTTGTTTCAAATGAATTCATTTGAAATGAGATATAAGGTCTGGTAGCATCGGGCTATGGCAGGCCTGGCAGTGAAGCCTTATTTAGATTTGAACTGGGTACATCATGGTAAGTCTTTGCTTGAAAGTTTTAAGAAACGTGTACTCAAATCAGTGTTTTGTAAAGATTTTGCCTTGTGTTGCATGACAAGAAGATCATGCCTCTCAAAGCTTCCAACAATATTTCTGAGTATAACATCACCATGTCTCAAGTGTGAGAGTTGTTGGATCAACAAAAAGATTTCTACAAGTTACTGCTTGAGCAACAGCAAGAAAGTTTCAAAGCATGTGTACAGATCATTATTGATTCCTCAAACAAGAGAATTAATGACCTAACAATAACAAAAGACATTTTTGACCTTAGAATGAGTCTAGAAAAAAAGAAAGTCTGATCACTAACTCAGATAAAGTGGAATATCTAGAAGGCCTGTCAAGACAGCTGCTCTCAGAAAATCTTCAGCTGGTTCACCTCAAAATAGAGATGGAGAGAGTCCATAGATTTGGGAAGCTGTCCTCCCCTTCGCGTAATCCCAGACCCATTATGGTCAAATTCCTGCTCTAAACGGATACACTTGCTGTGTTGCATAAAGCTAAAAATTTAAAAGGTTCAGGCTTCTTCATCGATGAAGACCTCCCTGAGGCTGTTCGACAGAGAGATATGACAAACTCATTGTGTATCCTCGTACAAGAAACCCTCCCCAACAGTCCAGGAGGACAAGTACCCAGCTTCCAGGACTGTAGCCTTTTTTTCCACGTAGTTTAACATAATGTTTTTCTTATCAACATTTTTGAAAATTATATATGGATCAAATACAATTTAATTTTGAGGACTTATCTTAACCCTTAACCCTTTTGATAGCACAACAAATGACTCATACAATAATGATGTTGACCCAGACATACATTTTTCCCCAAATGTTTCAGACCTCTGTAGCTTTCATAATGAAGTTTAATGACTTAAATGCCTTTTTATATTATCTACTTTTCATGTAAACATAATAAGTCTTTCCATAAAGTATTACAACCTTATAGTATTATTTATCTTCTCTTAAACATGAGTTTTCTATTATAGTCTTTTCTGAAACATGGCTTACGAAGGTTTTAAAAAATCTCTATGAATTACCTCCGTTCAAATCTGTACATTCTGTAAGAGAGAATAGAATGAGAGGTGGTATGTAAGTTTTCATTCACAATGATCAGGGATGATCTTTCTTTGAAATCAAATAGAGTCAATGCTGAATATGTAGTTTTAGAATACCTTGGAGCTTTTAATGGCAAGAATATTATTGTTGGGGGCATTTATTGCACAATGATTAATGATTTCAACGATAGCCTGTCTAGTTCTCTTGATTTGTTAAACAAGGAGGAGAAACCATGCTATATTCTTGGTGATTTTAATAAAAAATCTTTTAAAAGTGAATCCTATACACTTACTCTAACAAAGTTACTTTAACAAGGCTAAGAAAGTTAAACACAAGCCCTTGAAGAAACATGAGCATCTTGTGAATAAAATCACTATAGCACTTGACAATGATGAATTTATTTGCACCATATTTTTAGATCTTTCCAAAGCCTTTGACACACTTAAAGGTCTACTAAGTCGTTTGTAGACAAAAAAATAACAAAAATAATAAAAATGAATAATTACATAAATAAATATGTTTAAAATTATGTACACTTGCATGAGATGAGGAGTCAAATTGCTTTATATGATGAAAAGGAGCTATACATGGAGGCTACATGGAGGCCTCCATGTGTAAAACAACGTTTGCAGAAGACGACGAGCTTTGCAATCATTGGCTGGAGCTGCTGCCGTGTATCCTGTCCGGATTCCTGTACCTAGTTAGTGCTGTCTCCACAACAAGCACGCCACATTTCAATCTGGATGATGAAACAGGATGCAGGGAAACAACTCAGAGACCAGAGAAGGCAGAAGACAAGGGTCAACATCAGTGTGGCTTTCGAAAGATGGAGAGATCTTATGCAGAAGAACGGTCTTCAAAGTGACGCCGAAGTCGCTTGCTTTCTGTTGGATAGGTAAGTAACATGTATAATATTTTTTACGACCTCTGCCCTATTTGGATGGGATTAGTTTTTCGGTGGGGGGTAATGTAATATTTACCGGAGCATCTCTGCTATTTTAGTCCTGTCCGTACAGGAGTGCTCACTCTGTAAAAGCTAACTTTTACAGACTGAGCACTCCCGTGTCAGTAAAAACTCCAGTGTCGTTTACCTGCTTTGAAACGCTGTGTAAAAATAACCCCAGATGATACTGCGACTACGATCATGCCGTTTTTCATCCATGCCAGTGGGTGTCGCAGAGGAGATCAAGAGCAGGGTGCTGGTTAATGCAAAGAAGAGATTTGGGGAAAATGACTTAGTGGACCTTTAAATCATCAGATTTTATTTTAAAAAATGCAGAAATATGGTTTCCATGACACAGTATATAAATGGTTAAAAAATAATTATCGAATTATATCTCCAGTATACAGCAGTTTGTGTGTATTGAGGGCTGTTATAACAAAGGCCATTCCCTTGTGGGGTCCCTCAGGGATCCATCCTTGGGCCATTATTATTTCTCATTTATATAAATGATATATGCTAAGTCTCCAATATACTATCTCCTATAATGTTTGCAGATGACACAATTTTAATTCTATCATATACAAACTCTGATTTATTGATGAGTAAGGCAAATTCTAGTTTCATTTGACAGTTTAATTTGACTCACTATAACATGCTTTGCATTAAGGTCATACTTCAAGCTTGAAGTGCTCTGATAATACAAAAATTCTTTCTTATAGAGAATGACTGTTCTTATCAGCAGTTCCATCTGGGTGATTTTTGTAGATACTGTTTCTATTCAGAGGGACAAGCAGAGTTTTGTCCACAGTTCTGTGGTTTTGCATGTGCAACTAACGCACTGACTGGTTAGAATTGTGCGATGTGCGGGTCAGGGATCATTAAATTATATGAATTAATTTGCATTATTTTTAAATTAATTTATCTAAATTGTTAATTTGACAGCCCAAATTTAAAAAATCTAATTTTATTACCTTGAGTGGTAAAAAGTTTCATCAAGTTTCATCTACAAGATTCGTTGGAATCAATATTGATGAAGATTTGAATTGGTGAGAACATATTAACTGTGTCTAGTGCAAAAATAACAAAATATATTGGTATAATGAAGAAAATTGGTCATCTCATTAGTATAGATTGTTTTCTTACCCTTTATTTTAGCTAGATTTATCCTGTTAGCTAGATTTATCCTTTGGACTAATACATTTCCCATTAACCTTCCGAAAATCTTTTTGCTCCAAAAACATTTTGTAAGGGTAGCTACCAATTCAAAAACACATACCCCATCTGCCTCATTATTTCAGAAAATTCATCTTCTTACAATCTTTGATAATGTTTTACATATGTGCATTTTTGTTTATAAGCACAAGTAAGAAACAAGTGAGAATTTTACCATATAATTTTTTGTCTTATTTTCATCTCACATTCTCACATCTCACACTCTTATTAAACCAGACAGTCAGCAGATCTTTATCATCCTAAACAATTCACCAGCAGAAGGCAATTTTCAATAAGATTCAGAGGTACCAAACTATGGAATTCTTTTTCTAATTTAGTGAAAATATCATCCTCCCTAAATTCTTATAGAAAATGTTTGAAAAATAATTTAATTTCTGCTATTTAAATTAGTTTTCTATTGTATTTTGTTTAACTTGCTTTTACATTTTTTTATTTTCAATTTTATTTTGTTTCAGGTAGAGGCCTCTAATAAACCATTCGGATTTCCACCTCTCCCTGCACTGTTTCCTTCTTATTATGTCCTTGGTGTCCTGTTTATTTATTTAAATACTTTTTATTGAGCAAAACAAATAAAATCAAAATTAATTCCTGGTATATTTTTCAGAGAAGTTTGCGTTTCTGGATAAATCTGTTATTTTTTTATTTTTTTGAAAATTTTCTGCTGTCATGGCTATTATGTAAGTATCTTTACTTGTAAGTTACAGTCTTGTATAAAATACTTGTATCTATCAGATCACCAACATTGTTTATACTGTTGTATGCATCTTGTAACAATTTAGTGCTGAATTGCCATACATAGTTAAATATAATATGAAGTCATCTGTATAAAAACATTAGGTATAAAAATGTGATTGATGATGACGATCATCAATCATATTATCTTACTATTTATGATTTATACGTACTTAGAGTCCCGTTGTCATGTTTATTTCATTTATTCATTTATTATTTGTTTATTGTAATGGTAAAATTTTTAAATGCGACAGTAAGCTTTCCTAAGTTGCTTAAATGGCTCTATTCATTTGAAAAGGTTACAAGAGATTATATTTCATCCTGAGATTATTTTATACTTCATTATATCAAATTAGATTTTTTTTTATACATAGATTAGGTGATGTATTAATGATCCCCACAAGGAAAATGAGTAGTTACAACAGAGAATAGGATATAGATAAGAATAAGGTAAAGAATACTAAAGATGATAAAATTAATTACAATAACCAGACATACCAAAAATAATATGCCAAATACATAAAGATACAAATTTACAGGCTGAAGTGGATGTGCAAGTGTGCACTGCCATTCCATTTATCAATTAGACCAATGAGAAGACAAATATACAGGAATGTGTCCAGCCATGCAAAAATACAGTACAGCTATTAGCAATATTTACAGATGGGAGCTAACATTATGCACAGAACTGTGTTTTGCACAGTTTTGACCAAGTCTGAGATTTTGTTGGCATTTTAGTAGTTTATACCTGTAACTTCCACTCTATCAATGGCCTTTGCAACATAAACTGCTACTACTGACATTTTGATATTTTGCCTACTTCAATCAGTTGCGTTTAGATTTTAATTAAGGTACATAGGTTAGTGTCTGGGGGATTTAGAAAAAAAAAAGATGATATTATGTCCAAAAATGTCTTGTGGCATTTTATTGGGAAACAGTCAGGCTACCCTCACTAATACTGAGTGTGTAAACTTGAAAATAATGACTGCCACATGTGAATAATTATTGTGGGATTACTAATCACTGTTTGGCCATTATATCCAGGCTCAGCACATTAGTTTGTTTACATTTTCCCTATATAAATAACAATCAACCTAAAACCAACCTAAGTCTCATATTTTCATCACATTTTTCTATGCTGTATAAAAACTACCTAAAATGTGATCATTTCTTCAACTTTGCTAGATTATCTTGCTGATGAAATTCACATTTGAAAACCCTCAAGGCTATTTATTACACAGGTTCATTTTTCCTTTCACAGATCCCTCTTTTCTTAATCCATTTGCAAGTCTTTTTGATTAAAACTGATATTGAAAATCATCTATAAGTTGCAGACTACTACTGTAATTCACTGATGATGATTAACTTAGCTTTATGAAAATGTCACCTGTCATTATGAGCAAGAGGTCTGGCACAACATATGCTCCAACACATGTCATAATGCCTCTTCTGTTCAGAAGCAATTCATTAACTCTGTACAGTACAATGTGACTGATGTAACAGCTATGGTCTCTGCACATGCTTGAGCTCATAGCCAAACGATTTGTAATTACCTAATTATGTCTATGCAAATAGCGGCCTAATTTGCATAAACCATGTTTGAAGGACTGGGGGCGAGTAGGCACAGGGGGAATGTTTTTTCCTTCGTAGCTTTCATCCACTGTGTACTAGGATTGACTCTCAGTACACTATAGTGTGTGGTCATTTAATCCAATTAATTAATCAAAGCTCTGATATTATTTGTCATTAATAAACAAGAGCAACTACAATATAAGAACTTTGTTGATCGAGTAAAATATAATCAGAGTAATCTGGCCTAATCCAGTCTGATGTGATGTGTAGGGGAAAGTTCAAAATTAAATTAACTAATCCTCTGTATGAGTTACAAAATAATGGCAATCATGATAATATGACTGTCAGACAAATCATGTAATCAGAGAAATTATTGCAGTTTATATATCTAATCAATTCTACCTCCTTGGTGCAACCCACAATCCTGTGCTGTGACAGTGCTGTCAAATGACAGATGTCTGACAGACGCTACTAATGTAGCAATCCGTATGCTCTGGTGGAGGGCCATCTCTTCAGGGGGAAAGCAATAATCCAATTAACTTGACACCAACTTCAATTATCTGATTTAGTTTGTGGAATTGACTACAGGTCACAGAGAATCAATAAAGACTTGGAAGCCTCTTTATTTAGACTTACAGTGAAAAAAGCCTTTATTTGGATGTGATGTTTTAAGGCAGTGGTGGGGATTAAAATATATATAATTCACCACTTTATGGTCATAGGCCGTACCAAATAGTGAATTTAGAGGAAAGAAATAGAAATGAAAGCAAGAAACACAATAAGAGAAAAAATAAATGAAAAATAAATAAAAAATTGTATTCCCAATGCCATTTTGGCTTTGTTCTGCTTCCATTCGGTGCATTAAAAAACTCTCTCTGTCTAATACTGTCCAATACACGTTCAAAAACAGTAGGTTACGGCACGTGACTACAATTTGTGGTGCTCCTTTGACTCAAATGGTGTTATACATGTGTTTTCATCTTTTTAAAAACCTGAACAAAGCTAATTATTCTGTTGGCTGGCCAGGCAATAAATTGGAGGCATTAAAACACTTTCATTATGGAGATTAAAAAAGCAATGGATGGCTGATTTCTTAAACTGATGAGTATACAAGGGAAAACAAATCTAACTCTCCATGCATAGTAATGCACATGTGAGACATACTGTACTCACTAAGGAGGCAGGGCAGCATGTGCAGTAAAGATCCTATGTGCCGTCACCACATAACTGCAGTGGTATTACACCTAGAGTCATTGTGGCACTGGTACTGTCATTACATGCAAATACATCACATTGATATTACTTTTTCATGCCATGCACAGTGTGGCAATTCCACTCCATAAGCCAAAGTAATTCTGCTCCATGTAAGCATGACACTTGGGGTCAAAGTGTCCTCCTCAAAGACAATAAATATGACCATGAACGATGTGCCAAGGTATTACTGCTATCTTAGAGGCAGCTGCCATGATGAGCCTGTGAAAGGGCCATTAACGCTCCTGATATTACTCAATGGTTGCAGTTAGCACGTGGCTAACAGAGGAACGACCACCTTGTCACATTAACATGAGCATTAACCCCCTGACCATATCTATCTACCAGCCATACCATCAACAAGTTCTTGCCAATTAGAATGAAATTAACATAGCTAGGCCAGTGGGCAGACAAGAAGGAACACAATTTAAAGCCAATAGAGGAGTCAACTGTGAAGAATGAGGGAAATATGATTTGCCTTAATTAACATGGCATAATAAAAAGGAAATTAGAGTGTAATGGCCATAGAGCTACAAAGAGGAAGGCACAGATAAAGCAGCACATCTTCTCTGATGCCTGTCTACCATTTACATGCATCATAAAACTGTTAGGGAACCTCTCAGTTACAGATGTTGTTCATCAGCTACTTGATGGCTTTTAGCAATAACACAACACTTAATAAACAAACTCTTTTGCAGTAATATAGTGTGCTACAATCTCACAATATCAAATTGTTAACATTATATAAATCTTGTTAAAATATGCACTAGGGCTGGGCGATATAGTATGTTGATATCATGATATGAGACTAGATGTCGTCTGGCATTTTAACATTTGTTAAAATTTGTCTGTAATTTACTGTAGAGGGATGCAGTGTTCTGAATTTAACTTTCTGTTATTTGCCCCTACCTGCGTGGTCATCATATCCACTTTACTAATGACCGTTTATCAAAAATCTCTCGTGTGTAAACATCTTTTGAAAACACAAAGAGTCATTCCTACAATATCATCAATACTAAGGTATTCAGTCAAATATCTTGTGATATTTCATTTTGTCCACATTCACAGATATTAGTTTGACTTGAGGATTAAAACTGGACCCTGAAAGAAATGAGGGTGACCCAAAGATGATCCTCCTTCTACTGGTTTGTACGAGGCAAGGAGCAGATGCACCACTGAGGACCTGTGGCCCAGATTAGCACCTCTGGGGTTTGATGCTGAGCCCAGCTGTGCTGTCTATACAGCAGGGAGAAACACAGTATCTATTCTGTCTGAGCCCCTCACCAAACCTCTGGAGATTGATTTGAAGAATGCCTGAGAAAGGACTTAGAAAACCGTTCGTAGCCTTGAGGACTCTCTCTTTATCAATCTGCGTGTGTGTGTGTGCATGTGCGCATGTGAGCACTGGCTGAAATAATGGCAAAGTGCAGGGGACAGACATATCAAAGGTGAGCTATTGTTTTTGTATGTAGGATGTGCTGTTGTGTTGTGTTGTGTGCACGCATCAGGCAGTCACTTAAAGAAGTGCTTGCCGTTCCTGTGAATTAACGAGCAGTTGGGAAGAACAGGCCAAGGCGGTGCCATCTGTAAATGTCACAGGCACTGCTTGCTCATTTTACACATCATTAAAGCCAATATTCCTAACCTGTATCAGAGCAATCAGGAGCAGGCCATTACTGCGACAGGGGCCCCAGGGGAACCACGACCAAACTCAGAAAGGGGAGGAAAGGGAGAGAGGGAGAGAGAGAGAGAGAGAGAGATAGAGCACACTCTTTATCTATCTGACACACATGCACACGCACTCATGTACACACACACACACACACACCTTGGCACACTTCTGTGCACATGCACATGACCAAATGCACACACACACATGCAAACAAACAAGAAGCACACCTTCCAACAGCATGCAAACACATGAAATCAGCACCAACACCACTAACCTAATAGCTAGTGCATTTAACAACAGAGCAAAATGAAAACAGGGCCAATTATACATGTATCTGTGGGCAGTGTGTATACAGCCCAAATGAGAATTTTGTTATTCCTTTCCCTCCATACTGTGGCATTCAGAAAGCTAAGCCATTACAAGAGCGGAGGCTCCAGGGACAGCTTTCGGAAATGAGAGCGATTCAGGGAGTGACAAAACAAAGTATTGAGATAAACACCCACCATTAGCACAGGCAGTTAAACCTCCATTTCCTAATCCTCAGCTGGACTCCAGAGGATATTAACCCTTGGCATACTGAGGTGCAGGACAAGAGGATCCCGGGTTAAGTCAGTGACACAATATGTAATCTAAGCTCCATTTTGACAAATTCAGCTGATATTCAAGATCAGGCAGTGCTGATCGGGTTGGGTGTTTCTTGGGACTGTCCTGATTGATGGTAGACACAGATCTTCTCGGCCATGTTGTATTGTGAGCACAGAAAGAGCTCGATTTCTTGCCTCTCAGTCTAACTGCAGATGAGGCAGGAGCCATCAAGATTATGTCAAACACTGCTGTTCATCCATGACCTGAATCTGGACAAACTTGCTAAGTGTGAGGCATTCAAAGTTCAAGAGAGAAATCTGAGGACACAGACCTGCAGTAACCAATAAGTAAAGAAAAAAATAGAAAGAAAATGGAAGAAAGGAATTTAGCTGATACCAGTGTTGTAAAGTCTATGATGGTATTCAAATGACAGCCTCACAGCCTATTTAATAATTTCTCTTCTACCTCATTGGACTATATGTAGTAGATACATTCCAATTCAAGCAAGTTGGTTTAGGAATAAATTTCCAGTTTTCAGGTGTAAGTTTTAGAACATGGCTATCTCTGAATATTGCAACTAATGTAGCACAATTACTCGCTGTCCATAATGAAATTGTGTGTTTTGTGACTGGGCCTCTGATATTAGCGGATCTGTCTCCACAGGATGACAAGAAATTCACAGAAGGCTGGTCGTTTAATAAAATATGCATATCTATATCTGACATATTTTGATAGGCATCTGAATAAAATATTTTAGAACAGGAGCGTGAGAAGACAAGTTCGCCTCTTAAACTAAAGTTTTCTGGATACGTCATTCCCGAAGTGAACCTCTAATTCTAATGTTTGCATAAATGTCATGACATTTTGTTCCTTTTCAGCAATTTAGTCTACATTTCTGCTACATTTGATATGCTGATTTCACAAGGGCAGATTGCATACTCATCAGCTACTGTGCTACAAAAAACGAACATCAGTATCATTCATACAGCATCACAATGCTGTTAAATCTGCAAGCCATTACCAGTGTGAAGCCACTGAAAGTATAAATTGTTGAAATTCCACTTTAATTGAGGTTGTACTGTTTGCCACAAAGATTCACATTTTATAATGTTCAATTCATAATCATTGAGTTTTTAGTGGATGGTTGGGGTCAATGTGGAGTTCATGAAAAAAGTTTGGGACGAGACTTATTCAGACTTTTTAATCTCCTGTCCTCACAGTGGTATGTGTCAAATCTTGTTTCTACCCATGTAAAATATGACTGATATAACTACTGATTCAACTCATTCAATCATTGCACTATTCTTCTGGATATATATATATATATATATATCTCTTCATTCCTTTTCGACTGGCTTGTGTACCCAACAACCTCCACATTGTCAAAGAAAAATCAGGACCCCTAGGAATCTGTGGTAAGTTTTTGTTTTCTGGAACAGTGAATTAGCAACTGCTGCAATATTCTGTGGCCACTGGAAAAGGGTTTAGCTAGATTTGAGTTGTTTTCTAAAAAGGAGAATAACCTGCAAACTGTAAAAAACAACATATGCATCTCTTATTTGACAGTGGATTTACACTGGTGATCCAGTTCCTTGTTGCACACTGTGCAAAAAACCTTACCCCATTGTCATGTAATTGGTTTTAATTCTGTGATATTGACTGTGATCTTATTTATTCTTTGACACAGGGCGTAGAAACCAGGGAGTTTTTTGTGTAGAAACAAACTCTCTATTGTTTTCTGGCTGTGGGTTTTAAAGCATCGGTCACATAGCAACAGCTATGCTACAATAAGTGCTGAGGTACTATTTTGTTCCTTCGCCACAACAAGAAGAATACAGCAATTTCTGCATGAATCTGGGAATTCTATTTTTCCATGATTGGTTCGAGTTTCTGTGTAAAAATACATGAACATGGAGTCACAGATTTCCTGGGGGCCTGATAAAAATTCTCTTCTGTAGTTATAATGCAGCGCAGGAGTCTTTTCAATCACTTTCAGTTCAATCAATTTAAAATAGAAAATGAATCTTGTGTCACTTTGTTGGTTGACAATTTATTCTTGATTCTCTGATTAAAACAAGGGCTTTATAAAGCCCTTTGTCTTAATAAATTTGGATTTTGAAAAATGTACTTTGTGATATTAAGTGAATTGGCCCCAACCTTGCTTTAGAGAAAACACGATACTATGCAGTGCATGAAAGATCATTACAGGATGCAAAGTGCAGTTCATCCCTGAGGTGGCTACAAATTAAATGTGCAAAATGTAATGGGTGTGTGATATGCAAATGTAGACCTAAACGTCTACATTAAATACATTTAGCCTCACATTTTTTTTCTCTCTGACTTCTGTGATCCTGACAAGACAAAACATCCTCATCTCTGAAACTACAGGGATCAGGAAGACACCTCTCTCCTCACAATCTCCTTCATCCTTGGGAGTGAGAGATGGAGCGGTGGATCCTCCATCTCCCACTGTATGTCCCTGTCTGTTCACATTGAACACGTTAAAACCTCAAAACAATGAGTATTTGATACACTTTCTTTAAAAGAGAAATACATTAATGATGCTCCCTGACAGTCTGCATTAATCAGAGGGGGCTCCCCCTGAACACAACTCTTTATCGGCCATCGATTTTCCAGTGGGTTTATGGCGAGCGACACACCGAGAGAGCTCGTCGCCAGGCGGCTGCTGGGAAACACATTACGGGGCTGTCAGTTGTCTCGCCATGCATCCTGCATCATTCTTTAAGCACATGAGAAGTTCATTACACCACACAGCTCTGACAGTGCATAGGATATTAGGGACTGTGTCCATTGTGCATATCCTTGGTGGAAGTGTAGCACAGTTGACATAGCAGAGAATTTGCACACTCTCTAAATATCATGCCTTTATTTTTTTTTTAGCCATTATAAAAATTCAAAGGTGACTTTAAGTCAACAGTTACAAGATGTTAACTTTTCAAGGGGTGGCTCAAGCTTACAATAGTTTAAAATATGTGCTCTAAAACAAAAAAAAAAGTAATTTCAGTTTTATTATTGTCTGTAATTTGTGTCTTTTCAGAGTCAAAGATCAAAACAGTAATGCATTTAACATGTACAATATGCTTCAGTATTTCTCCCCCTTTAATGGTCACTTGGAGGAGTCACACCATGTAGTGCCATAGTTACCACTGATGGCGCAGCAACAGTTTCCCCTGGCTCCCTTGTACATCCTGTACTTCCAATGTTGACCAAAACGATTTCTCACCTTAAGATGCTCACGCTGTTTTGATTTATGACGCTTCACAACTACTAAAATTCAATTTCAGCCTGCATTGCACGCTTCTGATTGCCCCGTAAATGAGATAAACTGATAGCAATTTATTCAAGGATCCCACCTCTCCTCTCTCTCCCTCTCTCTCCTGTTCTTTCAGCAGGAGCTGCACCTCACATCCTAGACTTGGGTGACTCCAATATTTAAGCAATATGTCTGTATTCCAGAGGCATTCAGCAGAACAGACAAGCTGATGCTAATAGAAAATCTTGCAAAGAGAGAGATAAAAACAATGTGCTTGTTTGATGACGTGAAAAACATTCTGAATCTGCCTCCTCCAGTCATTTTTACATGTCCAGGAAAGAAAAAAAAAGTTTTGTCTACATGCACACACATCCTAACGTCTGACTTATTTCAGAGAGTCTGACAGCAATCTGACTTATTTCAATTATTCCAACCTAGCTGGGACATTCACCATTGGATTTCATGATTTTGATGCATCCAAGAGCTCAAGTCCCTAATGCCAGCCATCATTCATTCAAGGCTCTGACTAATGTCATTACTGTGTGATTCAGACAGCAGAGGCCCATTAAGAACTAAATAATGGCTTATAAGTGAGAATAAAATCAAGGACCAAATGGTGAAGGACAACCCCAAAAGGCTCTGACTTCCAAAACATAACAGGATACAGTAGCAGGATTTGCAAGGCAACCGCCTCTCCACATGCACAGAATCACATCCTATTTTGTCAAAATGTAAGAGATTATGCCAGAGTCTCCACAAAATTATTTGATCCGAGAATCACTTTGACTACAAAGACTACTATCACTGATGTTGACGTAGCCACATACTGCTTTAACAACAACAACAACAACACTTAACACACCACTTATCTCTGAAATGTTGATGATGTTCACTCGAGACAATGTGGTCAACAGACCCATTCAAACTTTAAAGAGAAGCTGTCAGAAACCATGATAAAAAAGTATAATGATTATAAATGCTGAGCCCCATTTAGGAGGCGTCAGTGCCATTGTTGTTGATATCCAGTGTATCAATCATGTTGATTGATCATCCCGCTCTGGTGACATCAGTTTTATGGCCTCTGAAATGCGTCTCAGTGTTTTCACAATGCCATCCAATTAGAGCACTCCATTCATCATTGGGCTGGAGAATCATTATTAATTGGGTGGAGAGCTGGCTGCCACTCCCCTGCTGAGGAGGGCCACGGCTTCTGGAGATCAGGCCATTCATACTGAGCTAAAAGAAGTGGGGGCTGTGAGGGTGCGGTGTGCAAGGGGCCACATGGACATGCAAAACTCCACACCTATGTCTAGTTTATTATGTAGAATATGAACAACTATCATGCTTTTTCTCAGTAAGGACTGAGGAAATCGTATCAGCCGGTAGAAGTGGAAATACTCTTGCATCTCTGAACCAGTTGCATTTTGGCTGGTTTACCTCCAATTGAACAATACATAATTAATTAATTATGAAATAAACACAGAAAACAATAGAAACATACATACAAATAATCAAAAAAAATTTAAAAGTTCCTCTAAACTTCTACAAATGTTTCAGCAGTTTTGATCATTTCAAAATTACTTAATTCATTGTGTATTTTTATTTTTTAATTTTTTGGAAATCTTACCTTCATTGCCTGCAGACACGCCATCCGGCTTTGTAATGCCCGTGCTCTTTTTCCGTCTGTGTTTCTTGCGATTGGCATGTGGTGAGGGAGGCGGCTCCAGTTTAGGACTAGTGGCACTGGAACTGCCAGTCACCGGTTCACTCATTCCATTGGCTAAAAAAAGAGACAGACAGACAAAGACAATCATTGAAAATGTTTATATGCTAAAAGTAAACTGTGCTGACATTTTGACAACTACTCTGCAAAAAACTCCATCTTAGTACTTCATCATCCGTAATTTTATCTCACATTTATAAAATATTGCTTTTCTTAAATGAAAAAAATTAGATGAAATAATCCAACTTGTTTCCAATGCTTTAGTTCCAGGATTTTTTTTTCTGGTAATACGATTAAATATGTTGAAACAAGGCAGAAAAAGGCCGGCCAGGCCAATAGTATCAAGAAAATGACACTTGATTCAAGAAAATTATAGAAACAAGTTGATTAGTATTGGAAACAAGTGGGATTATCTCACCCCATTGGCAGATTTTTTCACTTGTTTTCGACTGAATTGAATTTATGACTGAATGCGAGACTAAATGACTTGTTGAGATTGGAGATATTTGCAGTCTAACAGATATGAAACGTCAAAAACAAGGGTAAATATGCATCTATGCATCACCATGCACGTACATGAATCACCAACATGGGCAAATTTGAGTGAAATGAAACTGAGCATAAATAATGATTTATGCCATGCAAAGCAGATTCAGGCTTTGCCAGTGGCACAACTTCAAAATGGGACTACAGTAGTGAGAGTTGGAAATAGCTTGGAGTGGTCCAGAAGTAACTGTGCTGCTCAGGCTTTCGACAGGGTGAGGGACAGGTATGGGGCCATCTGCTAACAAATAGTTATCTAGCTTAGCCCCGGGCAGAGCGCTCTATATGACTGTCTGAGAGTGACAGGAGGCTAAGAGCTGGCTTTGTTTCTTGTAAGTGATTTTATAAATGTGATATTAACCTGTGCTACCGTTGGGCAGAGGCATGGGAGGGATGAAGCCATAGGAGGGGGTTGTCAGCTTGCCATCTTTCTGATTTCCTGACATTTGACATCACTTTCCCTTCTTTCTCCCTCCGGATGCCATTATGAATCTGGGAGCGGGGGCCAGGGGCCTGGGGGAAGGAGGGAGGGAGGGCCACTAGATGGGCCCCATATTGCTCTCCTCTTACCACCCTGTGTGGTGCTGGCAGCCTCCTCCATTGTCTCCCATCAAAAGCTCATTGTAGTGTGGCAAACTCCATTCATTTCCCTGTGCACGTCCCAGCCCCAGGGGTGGAGGGCGGGAGGACAAGGGGCTCAGGGATTATTGCTGTTGTCGTTGCCAGTTGCACATGCTATAATGTGCGGCACTGTGCCATTAGCCAGTGTACAACATTAGGCCTAATTCGGTCATTACCTTTAGGGAGATGGGGCTGTCTTGGAGGAGTGGGATGGGCTCAGCAGGGGTTTGAAGATGCTAAAGTGGGGGAGAGTGGAGCTCTGAAGGCCTGGGGATGCATTGTTTGAGCGTGGGCAAAAATATAGGAGGCCACACCTGAGACTCATGTTGTTACAGCTGTCATTGACCTATGGGTTCATATAATCACTATCAAAAATAAATGAATTTATAACAATTTGTCTGACTGTAAGGGAAGCTCAAAAAACGGATTAAGTAGGATTAATACTTCAGCAAAGAGAAAACGAAATAAAATTGATTTGTGTGGCAAACAGATAATGTTATTGATTATATGTAGTCAAATCAATAAGCATAACATTGGTACTTGTGCTGGACTACATACATTACACTCTCCGGTGTTTTGAATGGCAGCACAGAGCCACACATGTAGCAGCGCCTAGTCGAGGCGTCTGTTTCAATTTCCCTGCTCTCCTACAACAGCCCCCCTGAGACGAGTCATTAGCTGGCTCAGACAGCTGGGGGCACAGGGGTCCTCCATGTGCCCCCCTCCCACCCTCTCCTTCCTCCTCCCTCTCCATCCCAGCGTCTGTCCCGCCAGCACAGCTCCGTATGGTGGGTGGAAGACTTGAGCTCCAACCTGCCTCTGACGTGACAGCCAGCATTTGTTTAATGTCGCTTGAGGTTAAAGGGGAGGGCTGCCCCTAAGGGGCCGCAACCGTGTCATAAACACCTCTAATTATCAATTTCTGCCCCTAATGTTGTGGAAAATGACCCTGGTCCTGCTCATCCTGCACCTGAAACATATATGGGGAGACCTACCTCCTTTTGTTCGTGGCAGTCAGGCTTTAAAAAACCTTTACCAAGATGTCATAGGAATACAAAGGGATATAACCACATACACACCATTGAGCAATGATATCTGGGCATGTGAGAGCAAATTATCTTATATAATACAAGGTCTGCTGCCCTTAAGTGGGTCTCAATTCTAAGTTACCCAGATTATATTTCTGAATTTGAGAATTATGAAGTCAGAACTGGACTGATTCTGTGAACAGAGAGTTCGCTGTGACATTATTAGCTAGCTGTTACTGTGTATGAGGAGCCATCAGGACCAAGCTGCGTAATGAAGCACGCTGGGGATCAGGAGTCTCTTTCCCACTCAGCCGAGCTCTCCTGGGCAGCAGAATAGGTATCAGCCTAACCTGTGATTACACTGTATTACACTCCCACCACGGAGATGACAGTTTAAACATGCTTCAGGATGAAGGCTGTGGGTGAGACAAAGA
>OMKZ01005253.1:2908-14079 GCA_900302535.1 Neoniphon sammara
TGGCTGTGACTGTTGTTGATGCTGTGGCTGTGACTGAGGCTGTGGCTGTGATTGAGGCTGAGACTGATGAAGCGACTGTGGCTGAGGCTGAGGCTGAGGCTGTGGCTGAGGCTGAGGCTGCTGCTGCTTCAAAGGCAGGGGGTGCTTGATTACGGACACCTCTTCTTTCTGGGTCTCCGTTTCCATTTCTTCGTGGTCCTCCATCGCATTCATAGCTGACACCAGTTTGGCCTTTTTCTCTGCCTGAAACAACAGAGTCCAAAGACAGCAGAGATGTCAGCTGCGGTATGGAAACTGTGCAGGCAGAAAAGAAGCACTGTTGTGGACAGGCTCAGGTGGTGAGTTTTACCTTATGTTTCTTAAGGTCAAACAGGCGAGATTTATGTTGTGTTTGTTCCAGTCAAATAATGAAATGAATACCAAAGAAAAAAGAAACCAGGTGTATGCATTGTACATACTGTAAGCTATAGGTAAATACTGTGATATTTCACTTTCAGGGTGTGAATTGAGGCCTTAGCTTTTAGTCTATACATATACCATCTGGTTATGTTAATTTGGGCATAAGAAAAAAAAACATGCTATATTCAGCCAAAAGTCACAGCTCTAGAATACAAGGCGGTGTTTTTTTTTTTCATTCACTTTTTGATGACTTCTTTTTTCATGATTTCCTCTTTTATACAGGAAACACACAGAATATATAAGCCTAGATCTTAAGTTATACAAGTTGTAACCATGTAGAGCGTGTACCATGAACTTCTGAGCACAGCGACACGGGTTCAATTCCGACTCGTGCTATTTGCTAATAAAGCAGAAATGCACAAAAAAAATCCTTTAAAGTTAGAGTAAAGGTACAGAGGCTGTATATAGTCTAGACTTCAAAAGCCTGACTAAATCTCCTTTATCTCTCTCTTACTGATATCTATTCCTCAATAGCAGTGTGTACAGTAACTCTATAGACACACAAAGAGGCGTGGCTGTAAGTGGAAGAAAATCGTGAAACGCAGCAGTAGTGGACAAACTCATCTCTCTTTCACACAATTCTTAGATCAGTGAACCAAATTTCAACATCTATTTTAAGCCATGGAATTAGTCATGCCCACTTTCATGTGTATGGCTGTGTGCACTGTCAACAGACTGTAAAATAATAGGAATGAAATGCTTTGCAGCACTTACAGATGAAAGAAGAGATTGATAGCATGACTAGCAGGTTAGCTGTACCATACATGTACTTGGACAGCCCATGTGGAATTATACTGCATAAGGTAAACAGCAGAAAAGTATGTAATTTAGATTATGGGTCTCCACAGACTGAGTAAACATTTCTTTATCTGTGACTGTCAGGTCCATTCATCAACAGCGCCATACTGTGACTCCACAGAGGTGGGGCTATGGAGGAAAACATACTAGCTGGGTGCAAACTTGTTCCTCACGTGTAAAATCCCATCCAAGTGACAGATTTTTCAGCCAGTAAGTGAAATCATGTGTTTCCTGTTGTAAAAAAAAATAAAAAAGTGACACTGCAATTCTAAAAGGCATAAACAGCATCATTAGCAATTTGGTATGGAAGACCAATAGGGCAAAAACTGTCTTGCAAAATACTTGTCAACACAGCCATTTCTTACGTGTTAACATGGCATAAAAATACATGTCAAGAGCACTTTTGCCCACATCATCACGCTTTCTTTCTTTTTTAGAATTTTTTTTTTGTTGGTATTTTTGCTTTATTCGACAGCAATAGTGGAGACAGACAGGAAGGATGGGGCAGAGAGAGAGGGGATGACATCAATGACTCAAATGACTCAGGGGATGATTCAAAATTGAACCCGCGCTGCCATGGTAATAACGCCACCGCATTTCCAAGTATTTCTTTATGTAGAGTTGATCACACGGTTGATAACATGGCATTGGAGCGTGTTTAAACACTATATTAATGAGCAAATGACGTAATTAGTGACTGTAGCCGTCATACAGAAGGCTGGAGGGGCATGCTACATAAATAAATGCACATGTAAGAATCATCACTGGCTGAGGTGCTTGAAGACATGAAGACACGGGTAAAAGTGCTGCTTCAATGCATAATTTTATAGCATGTTAAGAGGCAATGACTGGATGTGTTGACAAGTATTTTGCAAGACGTTTTTTGGCCCCATTGGCCCTTCATAGAACCGTGCAAGAACACGAATGGAGCATGGACCATAAGGCTTATTCATCAATGGCGTATAGAGACTCCACAGACCAACAAGGAAAGGTAGGACACTCAGTGAACCAAACGTAATGATCGATTTTGCCTGCCATGATGTTATACAGGGTTTTTAAAGAATCGGCAATACAAACAGGTAAACAGAGACTGATAGCATCAATAGTGATTTAACTATACCATATAAGTACCAGAAAGGTACAAGTGCATGTGTAATGTATAAAACGTATACCGTGGGACTTTGTGTAAACATTTATCTCTAACTCTAAGGTCTATTCATCAATAGCAGTGTGTAGTAAACAGAAAAACAGAACAGAAACAGAAAAACATGCTGGCTGCAAATTTGTTCCCCACTTGTAAAATCCCATCCAAATGATAGATTTTCCAGTCATTGAACCAAAATAATCATCTATTTTGCCTGCCATGGTGTTACTCATGCTGACCTCTTGAAGAATTAGTATTATTAACAGTTATAAGCAGAGGCTGATAGCATCACTAGCGATTAGCTTTACCCCACACAAGTATCTCTACTGTATAAGTACAAAATCTAGATTGTGGTGCTTTGAAAGTCTGTGTAAATAATTCTTTATCTCAGACTGTAAGGCCTATTCATCAATAGGCGGTGTGTACAGTAACTCCATAATGTCCAGAGCTGCAGAGGAGAGTTCACTGGGTTTGTGGTACCTGACACTGAACCGTTAGGTCGATCAGAGAGGACGAGACCCAGCCGGGACTTAAGCCTCTCACAGTAAATCCCCAACAGCTGCACTCATTCTGATGTCTCTCTCTCTCTCTCTCTCTAAATACACACACACATGAAGTCTCACATGCAAACACACATACTAACTTTCTTGGTCCTCTCTCTCTCTTGTCTGAAATACACATAAAGGCACGCACGCACTCTTACAGAATATATACCCACAGTCACATATGTAAACACATGCTACTCATACTATAGGCTACACGTGAAAGCCCTGCACAGCTGTGCTTACTTTCCTGAAATCTTTCTCAGGTTCTCAGGTCTCACACATTCTGTAAATGTCCTGTGGCCCGAGTGAGCGTGGGGAGGGAGACACAGAGGGAGCAGAGGAGGAGAAAGAAAGGGAGGGAGGGAGAGAGAGAAAGAGAGAGAGAGAGAGAGGGGAAGAGAGACCAAGAGAGTGAGCGGGGCTATAGTACAATCCTTCGGCCTCTCTCCCAGTGTGTCTCGTAAACAATAGGGCCTTTAAGGGGAGGTGGTGCTAGACAGCGCGGGGAGGGGTTTCGGCGCAGAGTAGAAACATGTGCTCTTCAATCAAGAGGCTCTGCTGTGGTTTATAAATATCTGTACTGTAGAGCTGGATGGATGGTTCAAAGCCTTGGGCCATATGTGTTAGGCCTCTTGGCTCCAGCACCAGCACACTGGAGTCAGTGTTAGACAGCCTGCTTGGATGTGTGGTTCCAGATGGTAAACTGCAAAAACTAACAAATGTCAATTAAACTGCTAAATGCGTTATGTATTTTGAAGAAACAACGTGTGATAGTATCACACTTCTGCGAGTCAGAAAGGTTTGAGAAGAAATAGACTGATTGATGGTGATTTCAAGAAGTTTCATGAGTTTTGTCTAGAGTTATTTCATCTTCGGTGACCAGCACTTATAGGTATATGGGGAGAATTGTAAACGGTAATAAAGAGGCAAAGCTACTGCTGCAGTGTCCATTTAAGTGTGTTTAGGGTTGGGGTCTCCAGGGTACAGCCTGTGGTTACTTTTCCTCTGAACCAATGGGAAAGTGACTCTGAAAACGCCGGGTGGGGGGAGGAGAGAGAGTACAGTGGCTATAAGAACCAGATATTTGTCTCTGGCCTTTTTCCCAGTTGTAAATGCCCCCTTTTGGGGGCCTCGCAGTGTGTGTGCAGCTACACCAGCAAGACAGGCTCTCCGGGTCTAAAGGGGAAAATAGCAAAGGAGGTACTGGAGACACAATGCAGTCTTTATCATTTACACACGCCTGCCCGTCACTGACAACTTCAGAAATACCACCACTTATATCCCCTGTCACGCCATGTCGAAGACAAATACCAAAAATGACACCACATATGGATATATACACAGAGGAGTGCACCTATGTTTAAACAACCATGCAGCTCCACATTTAAAACATCTGCACTTTTTCCTTGCCCCAAACTATTCTAAACATGAAGACAATGCAAAACCCAAACCTAGTTACTGTACTTACAGTAATCATGGGTTTTGTTGTGGAAAGAAGAACAGTGAAAACACAAGCCCACTGGGTCCCTGGGCAGAGTGCAGAGACATGTTGGGTGCACAATAAGGGATAATCTGACTTAGAGGTCTGTACAGCATGATACCCTGAGGGCTCAAGGGGTGACAGAGTGCATTGGGAGGCAGAAAAAAAAGAAAAGATACTGGTCTCTAGGGTGTGCACATTTCAACACAGGTATTTATGCAAGGGTAGCTGTGCAGAACATACAGCGGGATCCAATCTGAGTTATACTTAGACATTACTATTATCTTTGTTTATAATGTGAAAAAAAATCACATTTGTAGTTTAGCCTCAGTTATTTACAATGACAACTGGTGATTTCAAGGTCACTGTCTTTGCTAAGCAAATTATCATTGTTAAAGAGTCAAGGCTGTAGCTCCTGAGATGAAACACTGCAAAACTAATTCAAAGCCCCTATGCAATTGCCCGGAAAACTCAAACAGCTACAAATTAAAGTTGTGTTCTTTGTAGCATTTAAGAAAGACAGCAAGCATCAAACAAAATAGATTAGATTAGAAAAAAAATATCTTAAAAGTATTAGGAAAGCATGATCAAAACTAATAAGCATTTTGCAAAATTTGATTAAAGGGAAAAGTTAGATGAAATAAACTGTCATTGAGCATTACTTCCTCACACAACATGACAGCTCGCCTTTGAAGCAACACAAAAGAGTTTGACCTTTGAATACAGTATTCTCTCATGCGCAACAGGCAAGAGAGGCACAGCGGGAGCTGTTTTGTGTGATTGTTTAATGGATTATACAGTGAGATATGTCTTCAGTAGGCTCACTTTAAAGGACTAGGCTTATCTGTTGAATAGAGCAGCAGACAAATAAAAACTTCCTCAAGTTATGACAGATGTAGTTAACATAATGCAAGACTCATCAGATCAGGAGCGCTGCAAATGCTGATCATAAATCTTGAAAAAGCTGCTTTCAGGTTGAAGTATTGTCAAAAATATCTGGAGTAGCAGGTTACTGTTCTGTTGTGCAGCAATGTGGCTACTGCATTCATTAGCCTGATTTTAGCACGGATCCCTACAAAGGCTGTGTATTTCATTAGTGGCCTTGGGGGGTCACACCAAAAGAGGCCATCTGGTTCTCATTGTATTACGTCCTTTTAAGAGATAATTAGGAATATTACAGGGTCGGCCATGAATACATAAACATAATTCCCCATGAATCCACAAGTGGAGTTGTTTAAAAAGCTCCCTAAGGAGCCTGCTTGTATGAGTCCAAAAGCCTTTAAAATGCTCTCAAATAATCAAATTAGTGTCCTTATAGTAAATCTTATGTCAAATTTTAAAGAAAAGACACTGCATTCACATTTCAAAGAGAACAAAGTACATGGTGATTATATGCTTTGGGTAGGAAAACCGTACAAGGGTTTCAGGCCTACAACTGAACTTTCTCCCAGTTTCTAATCAATACTGCAGATAAAACCCATGTCAGTACACATTTAAAGATCTAAAGTATTTTCTATGCACCATAAACATGAGAAACTATATTACAACATATATAATATACACCATACATATCAGTTATATAGGTTTGTTAATTAAAATACAAATATGTTATGTAAGGTGAAATCATGGTGGCTCTGAAAAAAAAAATGCAATATTCTTGGGTAAATATATTTAATCTAAAAAAAAGTGATGCCACACTGATATTTCTAGGCACTGCTATGAAACAGGAAATAGTTTCTGCACATTCACCCCATGGGATCATGTCGTTTCTCCAAAAACTTTTTTCATGCGAGCAACTTTTTCTCAACACATCTGCAAATGCCTGCTCTCTCTTCCTTTTTAAAGAGACGGTTTCCCTTTAAGCTGTGCAGAGCAGATGGTCCATAACAACTCTCGTGGAAATACCTGAAGTCAGCATATTCCCCTCGCTGTAAGCAGGCTAATCAGACATTACTCTATCCACTGTGTTATCAAACAAACAATGCAGTGCACATACCCATACACGCCGGCGCGCGACACTTATAATCCAGTGTGGGGCTTGAATTTTTTTCCCCCCACTCTAGGGGTAGAAGAGATCGCTTAAAAAAAGAAAGCATGAACATTTCTTTGTCTGGGAATTCAGGGTCAGGTGATTGCCGACAGGAATTCTGGTTGGCTAGAGAGGACTTGCAAAATGTTGGCAGCAAGCCAAGAGGCTGTCTTGCAAGCAGGGCTGGAAATTTGCTGCAAACCTCATCTTCACCCTCATATCCATAGCACAGAGTTCATTTCCATAGCTGGGGGAGGGGTCAGGAAAAGAATGGGGGTGGGAGGGAGAGACGGAGAAGTCCACTGTAACACAAGGCACATAAAAAAGAGTGATCCCATTCCGGGAGAAAGTGCAAGACAGCAGGGCTTCATTCCTCTGTAAACTAACCCTTTCAGCCACCGTCCTCCCGGAGCAACTGCTCCAGCAACGCGCTACAGCAAAACTCTCTGTGGCGAGAACAGAACCACAACAACTTCAGGCTACACTTAAGTCCTCAGGAAAGAGCCGTGAAGCCAAAACAAATCAATCTTTGTCCAAATTAGATGAAAGCGTGTAATGAGCCAAATAGCAAAAAAGGAAGAAAAAAAAAAGGCACACAGAGAATTTGCATCTTGCAAATCCCCTTAAATCTTAGACTTGTAGAGCCGCTCGTTCAAAAAAAATCCAGCTCTTTTTGGTAAACGTGAACTGCCTACTTCCCCAGTATTTTACGACATTTCACTTGTGAGACCCCAGCATGTCCTGCTAATTTGGCAATATTTCCTCCCTCCAGACATTTTTATGGCTGCTCCCCAAGCCTTTTCCAGTGGAGAGCTGAGGGGGTGGGGAAGCAAAAGAAATGGAAGGCCCCATCTTGTTACTATGGAGACACTTCATTATGTAACAGTCAAAGTTGCACTCCATCACATTACTACCAGGAGTAATATCTAATATGACTAAGTGGCAAAGAACCCAGAAAATGGCACATTTACAAGAGTTTACATCATAGTGTTTTGTGAACAGATATTAATCATCTGAAATGAAATCAGCACTTGGACAAGTTGCCATGTTTGCTGAGACAGAGGGCCAGCAATAATATAGACTGTGTTCACCACTGCTCTATACTTACGCTCAAATGGACAAATCATTTTATAATTTTTTTTTTACATATAAATATAAAATGAGTTTGGTTAATTCAATTTTAAGCAATCAAAAAGCACAGCAGATGATAAAAATCTAAAATTGCAGCAGTATTTTCATCCCAAAAGCATGAATGAAGTCAAGGCACCCAATAGATGTTGTGAATCTGCATGATTTTGAATTGAATAGACAAAAGAAAGCCAGGAAACGTGGGAAGCAATTGAACCAAAGGCCCCTGCAAATCAACTGAAATAAATGGTACCTTCATGAGATATCAAATGACCCATCAAATACACTTGGCCATGAACACACCGCGAGTCCTATCCTCAGCCCTGGCAGCTCTAGTTCATGACTGGCCGGCCCGTCATGGACGCGGTGTCTATCGTCCCCGGTGACAGTGGCCAGGACAGAGCTGGGGTACTCACCTCCATCTTCCACTTGGCCAGCCACTCCTCTCTGGTCCGCTTGCTAATGTAATAAGGGTCACCAGCTTGGAAGGTTATTCTGGGCATGGGCCTCTGACGAAGGCTGATCTCCCAACCAACTCCCCCTCGCAGCCTCCCTCGACCTCCCTGTTTAAAGTGTTAAAAAAAAAAAAAAAAAAAGTTAGCTACTCGTTTTTGATTCTTCCTTTTAAGGGTTTGAGAGATTCTCAATTGAGGAAGTATCTAGTTTCGTTATTTAGTAAGGCTGTCAAATCTATCCAGAGGCACTGATACAGATGCTGGTTTAAGTCAGCAATTTGGTCTTTGAGGCTGAGGAGATGTAGGCATCTAACCTGTAGAGAGTTGGTGACTCACATGTTGATCTGCTGCATGCTGCTCTCAGCTGGTGATTGGTCAAGCAACAATAAGTGATGCCACATTATCTATTCACAGTACCCTGGCAACAGACTTTGTCTCAAGGTCGCCAGTGCCTGTTCAGACGAGACCCTCCCAAGTGTATTTGATATTTCAGATCTATACACCATTAGGTACCATTTCTTTCACAAGTCCAAAGCCAAATCATACAATAAACAGGTTGGGGGAAATACCCAGCTCTTTAAGAAGTGTGAGTATGCAAAGTTTCCACTTCTGCTTCTAGACCTGCTGCAGATATATCTCCATGATGACAAGCTTTCGCCATCCATTTGGTTGCAGAGGGCACTGCAAGGCTTTCTCTTTAAGAGTTTGAATGTATACAGCAAGTACAACTCCCCCAGGTACGGCTGCAACAAGAAGCCCATCCGTTTGTACACTTGCCCCATCACCAAAACATGCAAGATGTCCCACAGTAAAGACTAAAAAAGTAGATAAATAAATCATGGGGAGGCAATGGCAGCAACGCCAATATCTGGGTTGACACTTGCCTTATAGATAATCTGCTTGTTGACAACATAATAGTATGATAGAGTCTGAGGAGTGAGTTGCCTTCGCTTCTCAGCAAGAAATACTGTCTTTTGTCAAACCAAGAATGTGCTTTTGATTTGGTTCAATCAACAGCTCGGCTATCTATCATGCTGGCAAAACCATAGTGTTCACAGTTGGAGACAGGGGGAGGTAGTTCATCCCAAGAGGAAGCTATAGCCCTTGCCAGCATGAATGACACTTTTAAGACTCACAGCAGCCGTGGAACAAAGACACAACAGAGCAGAAATCTTACCTCGGTCTTGACTGCATCACCCCCGTCCTCCTCCTTGTGCTCCACATCTAGAGAGAAGACAGCGACACAATGGATGGCCTGAATCATTCATAGGAGACTGGAGAAGCAACAGGTCACCGTAGCCTTTGCCACATCAATTATCCCTTTATCAGTGTTAACCCCGAGAGGCCCCTGATTCATCAATAAACTATATGAGACATCTATTATACAAAATGGTCGAGGTCTGCCTTCACACCGTCCTTTTACCTGCGTGTTTGATTAAATTAGGGTCAAGTGAGTAAATATAATGAGTTAAACTGCTTAAGAGAAGCGACCAAGAGAAACCGGCTGGGGAAACTCCTTATGTATGCTTACAGTTCATACTCCTCTTGATCATAGGGGATTTAAGATCACAGGAGCTCGTGCACTCAGGTGCCATAAGAGGGTTTGATGCAACCCAGAAGGTTTGGAGTGGCTGCCCAGGTTATGATGAGTGTGGAGAGGGGCCAGATTTACTTTGGCAAATGTCACACTTCTGACCTTATATCCCCCCTTCAGGAGAGCCGCAGCTGGATGCTATTAGCATGGCCCCTCCCACACCCTTGACACTGAGCAGTGGAGGCAACAACACATACTGCTTCACTTGTGTGACTTCAGGGCCACATATAATCTCCACGCCGATCTCCACAGTCTCAATAGGATCAAGATATGAGCCTCTTCTTGATCCAGTCTTTTGGATTGTGTAGAACATACTGGACAGTGGAGGAGCACAGAAGCTAGCATTTTTCTCTGCTACTTGCAACAGTAAATGGTTTAAATACATGCAAAATATCCTGTGCCATTACTTCATTAATTGTATATATTTTATTGATCTAAAAGTCTTGATTATTATAACATCTTGTTAGCAAGAAAAAAATGTCTTGCATGCGGTTTTAATGCAAGTTCTAGACAATTCAATGAAGCACATGAGAGGAAAAAGCAACTGTCCACACATTCCTAAGGCATCTAAACTCTATATGCTTCACCTATCAGGAAGCAGCAAAACCCCGAGCGAGCAACTGCATACAAACCATCAAAAATAGCACAGAAAATATTCAGCCTCTACTGAAATGTGCACCGAAACCACAGTCTAATAAAGTCTTTAAGACAATAAAGTTGGGATTTCCCATTAACTTGGCCTTGATTTAAGATCCCGAGGTCTATAACAACAAGGGCATGTTATTCATTCTTAAACAGCATTGTTTTCCTGTGTTCAGCAGAGCAGAGGGAGGTTAGCCAGGGAGCATGGATACAACCCAACTGAAACACTAGGACGGCAGTCAGGATTCATGATTCTTGAAAAGTTTTTCACCCAAAGCAGCAGCAGCAGGAAAATAGATAAGGACGCCAAAATCAGCTGCATCGCATAAGTCCCAACCAACACCTTTGGTATAACTTTCACACAGTGTTTAATCCGAGTGTAAGCAAATGTTTCTAAAATTGCGTGGGCTCAGTGATATGACACCACTGGAGTAGACACAAGCCATGCGGGCAGCTGTGCCCTAAATTAGCATGATGGCACAACCTGAGTAAACACAGCTATCTGCTGAGTTGTGTCTCCAAACACTATTGTAACACTTGAGTCCTGAGAGGCAAGGGACAACTTTTGATAGCATGTTTTCTGCAAACCAACCCTGGGTTGTCACTGAAGTGCCCTACAGACGTGTCCAAACAATAGTCCGCTCTCTTAACAGCCTCTTCAAGTTTGTTCCATGTGCAGCCGAGCCCCCTCTTCCTCACCCCCCCACCCTCTCTCTTTTTTCCATTCCTCTCTCCTGGTCTCCCCTTCCTCACTGGGAATAAGTGACTACATAACAAATCGGTGAGGCAGTGTAGACTGCCAAGGTCATTGGGTTTGTGAGGGGAGCTGGCTAACGTTGCCCACAGAGAGTATACCTTGCCAGTTTGAGTGCGTTCCAGCTCTCGTATTGCTAGCGC
>OMKZ01005255.1:5100-33670 GCA_900302535.1 Neoniphon sammara
GGCTATAACTGAGTAGTTGTTAATAAATAACTGGATTTATTATGGGTGTGCCTGCACAAAATCAATAAATCTTTTCAATAAATCTAGTCAAGCTATTCTATTCTATTCTATTCTATTCTATTCTATCCTATTGTGACCTTGTCAAGAGCCTACCAACAGTTAACTAGTGAACACATTTCTCTAAATAAATGTTTTTGGTAAAATGAGGCCTGTCAGATGTATAAAAGCAGAGTAGTGTTGTTGTTTACTGGTAAGTGTTGGCCAGAGTGAATATATTCAATCAATATCAATTCCGCTAAGATTCAATTTTGATGTTGTAGAATCTTGGTGTCACAGAAAAAACATTTTTAAGACAGTTTAAAAGGTAAAAATAAAAACAAAAATTTCCCAAGGTCAGAAAACTTTGAATATAAATACTTTGAATATAAAATTATGAAACAGGCCATAATGGCTTTTAAAGATGCAGAAAGGGAACAGACAGATAAATCACATAAATACATGCAATGTATCAGCTTACACAGGGACAACACAGATTTTCCTATAGATACTTGAAACAATGTAAAAGATCTTTTTCTTCAAAAATTAAGAAAGAAGAAATTGAGGATTTGTGAGCATCAAAGGCAACATAAACCAAATAACACTCACAATAAAATCACTCCACATGATATATCCTTCCAAAGCAGACAACTACTGAACACTTACAAACTTGAAACTTTACATGTCCCTTTTGCCTATTTATTTGCATAAATTATTTTATCTTGTGTTGTCTGCAAAGGCTAAGCCCATGAAAACTGTAAGCAGCATTCAAACTCGCATGTGGACCTGCTGCCTGTTTTTAAACCCTAGAAAACACTGAACTACACTGCATCTAATAATAATACCTCAAACGGCTCAAAATGACACAATATGGGTTTCTAGTGTCTTTAGAAATAGATCTTATTTCAGCTGTCATTGCATTATAAAGCTGTTGCCATTGACACCCAAATTAACAGAAAAAACAGCTAGGATGAATTTCAGAAGTAGCACCATGGGCCGTACTTTAATCAGATAACAGTTTTGTTTTCATTGAATTCTTTTATTCAAAGGAAATTACTTAGAAAGACCAAACAGAAACAACCTCTCATTATTTATCTCTGTTGTGTAGGCTGTACTGGAGAAAAGATGGTGTCATAACTATTGACAACCGCGGTTACAAAGCCAGCTTGTGTTGAAGCACCTCATATTGTTATTAAAAATAACACACTGACGTGAGGACACACCTTTCCAACTCTGTAAGAGAAAACGTTTTTTTTTCCCCCTCAGTTGTAAAGTGATATTGGAACTTCTTGGGAAGTTAACACACCCACTCTTCACACTGCTGTTGGGACATGCCTGAGGAATGCCCTTTTTATTATCACTGCTCACCAGAGATGCAGGCAGGCCTTTACTAATAGACATTTAAGTATCTCTCCAAACTGCCACTCATGACAAAGTGAAATTATTTCTTGTTCCTGTTCAACAAGAATCAGCTCATTTTGTATCGATTGTCATTTGCTTCAATGGCAATGCTTGTCATTGCCATTAAAGCATCACCTTTGCGTCACCCTATCTAAACTTCAGTGTTAAACTCTCCAACTCAAAACTTTTGACTAGTTGAAGTTAAGCAAAGCAAATCAATTTTATCGAGAAAATGAGAAAATTAAATTTCCCAAGCAACATCTATCTAAAGTTATGAAGTTAAAATGGCAAAGGTTTTGTTCACCCACTCCCTGTCAGCAGTTGGATGAAGGCCTATTTATATTTAGATAGTATAATGTTAGCTTGAGGACAAAATGACAACAGGAAAAAAACAAACAAAAAAATCATTCTCACGCTAGTCTTAAAAAGACTCTTCCACTCCAGACTGTAGAAAGCAGCAGAGTGAATAACAAGGTGACAGGCTGGTTTGTCCTGCTTGGAGCACGGCTGCTCTGAACTGAGCAGCAGTTTGTTCTGGTACGTCTCTCCTCATGAATGGATTTCATTAAAACAATTTTACAGCTGGTTAGTCATGAATTGCAGATTTGAATGTGGGGAGATGACAGACAGCATCGCTCCTTGCCAGACCACATCATCGGACAGGCAGATGAGCGCTTCTGCCCGCTGATACCAAACGGCAGTAAGCTCTATACATTCCCAACACTCTAACTGCTTTTATTTTATTTACATAAAACCAACTCGTTCCCTCCCGGCAGTAAAGATCAAGGCAGAACAGTAGTCACTCCCCATTTTATGTCATAGGTTGAAAACTCATCTAACAAGTGACACCAGTGGTGGATCTGATTCACTCTCCCCATTGAATCCCATTCTCTCTCCTGTAAATCCATTCCCTCTCTCATTAGCTCTTACTGTCTTTGCCTTGCACTACATTTTTACACCATTATATGGTCACATGAATGTTTTAAGTGCAGCAAAGGCCGTATTTTTGAGCTAATTGCTAGTGATTTTAGTGATCTAGGTTGAAACATCTACTGTTGCCTTCATTCTTAAGTGCTTCTGGAGCTAAATATCTATACACAAATTGTCACTGCTTCTTCTGCAACCAGAATGATTCCCCGATTCTGTTGAGTCTCCAATCCAAATTACAAGTTTTCTTAATCAGCACAAAGCCACAGAAAAGTACGACCCAAACGTTTTTATTTGTTAGGTTTTCAATGCAATAAACATGAGACTACATGAGGGCATTGGGAAGCACGGCCCTAATCACATGCTACACAATAAATAGGAGTAACATATGTCTTAACTGTGCAACAGAGTCAATGGTGCGTGTCTCTTGTACCGAGAGAGTTTAAGATGGTTTAGAGATGCCCTCTGTCATCGGATTCGGTTACAGTTCCAGAGGCAGTGGAGGTGTATGTAGGACCACACACACGCACACACACACACACACAGGCACACACACACACAGATGCACAAACAGGCGAACGCACACACGCACACACACCGAGGGTACAGATTCCAGTCTTCATCAAACATATAACAAATAATACCATGGTTCCATGTAGTGCACTAAATAACCGAGAAAGAGGTGTCATTTGGTGACTGTTAGCTCAGATCTATAATCAGATCTTCTAGCTTGATCTCCCATTAGCCAGCTCCCATGGTCTAATATAGTCCTACACACAGCAAGACATTATCACCAAAAAAACAATTATATCACAACTTGTTCTCAAATATGTTCTTCAGTTTTTGTATTAGAAAGAAAATCTGCAACTTCGACAGATGCTAGAATAAACACTGCATAGTATTTTGCCGAGTCATCATCCCTATGCAAAATAACAAAAACAGGATAAATGATTTCAAACAAAAGAAGAAGCCACGATGCCACACAGGAACATTAAAGAATGAATGTAGCACCGAACAGACCAGGACTAAGAAGCAAAACAGCTCCCTTTTAGCTATCTTTGTCATTTTAAGTATAAACACACTGATATAAAGGTAGCGTACCAATTAATAAGAAGTGATTTTTCCATAGAGAGCTGTTCTTCTTGACAGTCCTGCTTTGTGGACTTCCATTTCTAGCGTACCAAGTTTTTATTAACAGGCAAATAAAAGCCCTCAAAACTGTACTGGCTTCAGATCAAAATAACAAATCTGTTTGAGAAATAAAGACTGCTTACACAGTTCACAAAGGCCTGTTCATGAACCCTCAGAAACATGCATTTTGTCCTGCCAGAAGTAACCAAAAACAAACAGCGAACTGTCAGTCAACTCTTAATACGTTGTGTCATTGTCCTTATAGAGGCACAAATTCCTCAAATACTCAAAAACATCCCACATATCTCCAAAAAGTTTGATCACTTTACTCCCACGCTCGTTTCAACATTCCATGAACTTTCTGCTCTCATGTACCATCTTTCACATCTCTGGCTCATTCAAAGCAGGATGAAGGTAGCTGGATATTTACCCGGCTGTTGTATCCATCCATACCTGCCATGAATACCTTCATTTGCCACATACTATGTATCATCTGCATCATCTCATGCCTTGTAATCTCCTGCTACAAATGCTTCGGTCATTCTGTGCTGAGGAGTATAGAGTTAATTAGGAGTGATCACCAAGGCCAAATCTAAGCCTTTGTTTTGGTCCCATATTACAGTAGTTCCCAAATATCAGCCTACATAAATGTTAGTAAGAGCCTGACTGAGTACAATAGTAAAAACTGCCTTTGACCACAGTATACATCCCTTTCATTATATATTGTATACTGGAACAAATATTATCATTTACACCACTGATCAACAAAAATAAAAAATGCACAGACCATTATAATAGAATCCTCAGGCAGAGAAAATGCACATGAGCATGTCAACACTTGAAAACTGGCAGTATCATTCAGTCTCCAGTTGTTAATAATATCCCAGATTCATTTAAAAAAAATGACGACACTGAGGAAGAGAGATAGCAGAGTGTCTTTCTGACGTCTGTGAGGCCCAGCCTCTAGACCTGTTTTTCTTTTTTTTTAGTTCAGTTTCCATTGATTTCCACGGGGCCTTTAGGTATGAGCAGGCTCATCCGGCCTGCAGTGCTGGCTGCACTCTTGATCACCTCCATCCATCTGCAAAAATGGGACAGATAGAAAGACACGGGGTTAAAACACTGCAGCATTACTACATGACATCAAGGATCACCTGTGAAAAGAAGTACGGAAGAACGTTCTGGAGATTGTGAGAATATTATACGGAAGTAGTGCATTTTTATGTACCTTTCAAAGGTGTACTCGCTCTCTGCCCGGAAAAAGTAAACATGGGACTTGAACTGTAGCTTGAAGACGTACTCCTTGTGAATGCTGTCAGACTCCTCGGGGGTGCTGACGGTGTAGCCGAGCAGTGGGAGACTGGCCAACGGGAAGTCATCCTGGAAAGAGACAGAGGTGGGGGGGGGGACTTAACATAGTCACTTCTGAATACGGCCTTCTCACTTCATTTTTTTTCTTCTTCAAGGAGCAATCATAAACAAAAGAAATCAGACCAGGGAATCGCAGCAGGCTACCTGGTGAGTCTTGTAGAAGAACAAGCAGAAGTTGGTGAAAACAACCCAGAGCTTCTGCCAGCCATTACTGTTCTTGAACTTCCTCAGGAGGTATCCTGACAGCTGGTTCTAGGGCAAAGGATGGAGCAGAAAGAAAAAGGTTAGACAGCAGTAAGTGTTTTGATTGTATAATGAAATATAACAGTGATTTGTGGCTGTGTATACAAGGCTTGTTGTGATGTTCTGCATTAATTACTAGGGATGCAGCAATACTGGCACTGATATCAGGCTAAAATCGAGTCTCTATATCAGAGATTTACCCAAGACTAATATCTGACACCAAAAGCCCTAAGTAACATGTCAGAAATAAAAGCCAAGAGTCTTCATTTTCACCATTTTTGGCAACAGAAGCCTTCACATCTCCCATTGTGGGTAGAGAATGATTTTATATAAATTATTTTGTCTGGTGACTCCAAACTAATGGTTAAAGCCTTCACTGTTAAGTGAAAGTAATGGATTAGACTATTTGGTATCAGTTGATACATAAAGTATCAGTATTGAAAAAGTGGTATTGGTGCATCCCTATTAATTACTTAGGACTATTGTGGGTTAATGCACTAATAGGGATTAATGAGCCCATCATCTGTGGATGCTGACCCAGAAGTTTAATGTTGAGACTGCAGGGAGAGGAGTGCAATTGTTGGACCTTTCCTTCTAAACTACCATGGCCTGTGGCTCTGGTACCTGGTTCATGCGCAGGTAATCAGTGAGAGAGAGGTTCTGGTTTCGGTACCAGCAAACATGTGTGATGGTGTTGGGTCTTTGACCCTGACCGAGGAGATAGCGAGGAGGAAGTTCTGGTGAAACAGCCGGAGAGCAGTAGACTGAGAGGGTGAAGAGACGAAACAGAATGGGTGCAGAGAGAGAGAGAAGACAGGAAGAAAACCATGTGTTAGCATGTTAGCATTAAGTGACAGAAGGGGGAAAGAAAGTTCAGTTGCAGAATGGGGAGGAAAAGACCGGTTAGAAAGTCATCCAGATCTGTGGAGTGAGAATGTTAGCGTCAGAATCATCAGAGCGTGCACATCATTCATATGCTTTCAATAATGTGAATGATCAAGGATGAAAAAAGAGGAACCAAAGAGGAACAAAGCATTAGAGACATATTGAAGTTCTTTAGTAAAACAGTAGAGACAAAATATGCAGGACATAATCAGACATTAGGGACAGACTAGGGAAGAGAGATTAAGGTAAAATGAAGAGAGCGAGCATAAGGAAATGAAACACCACAATGGACCCCAGGGCAAAAGTTTTAGTGCTGATCTTGATGCAATAGTTGTGGATGCATCCAAACTTGCATGCAGATGTGTTAACAACTGATAGCTTTCTCATATGACCGCTTTCTCTCTGTGGGTAATGTGTGTTTGCATGTTTGTGCATCTTAATGTGGGCAGAGGAGGAGTACCTCCACAGCCAGGCTGTGATCAGACATAGAAACACTGGTGTTGCGGTGCCAGCACACATGCATGGTTGTGTTGGCACGGTGGTGAGTCTGCTTGTCCAGTGAGGTACGGGAGGAGTGCATGTCATCCTCCGACTCCTGCTCCAGAGAAACCTCATCAGATGACCCTGAGGAAGGAGGGAGGAGGAAAGAGGGGAGAAGAAGGGGAAGGAAGTTGTGTGGAGGAAAGGGATAAACCGTAGATCTGGAGGGTTGCTGTGTCCAAAGGCAACAGTTTCTTTTAAAGCATTTTCATAAGACAGCAGAAAATATGGCTTGCAAAATTATTATTAAACATGTTCTTTGACTCAGACTTCAGTATGCAGACTAAACAGGTAGACACTATACATCTAGAGAGATCAATAAAAGCTCTTACGGTTGGAGCGGTCGCCTAAGCCAGCATCAAGGAATATATTGGATTTCTCTTGTGACTTCTTGGCCATGTCAATAGCCATGTTCAAATCTTCAATCCACTTGCCCATCTCAACTTTAGAGCTGAAATGACAAATGCAATGATTAGAATTGAATAGTAATGCATCACATTAAATATGGCAAGGATGGGTGAGTGAATTTATCTGCGCTCACCTGGCAGCAACGACAATTGTCCTTTGAGCAGAGTAGATGGTGAAGCAGTGGGGGACTGACCACTCGTTTTCACTTTCCTCAACCTACAGACAAGGGACAAAGAAGTTGGCAGTCAGAAGACAAAGCTGGAGCCTTGCAACAATTATCAAAATAGCAGGCATTTCCTCGTGGAAATGTTTCAGGTTGTGGATTGAAGAAGAACAAAAGGGAAATAAAAGTCCTAACAGCTGACTCCAGTCACAGAAAGGCCTGCTAAAGAGCCTCTACCCGAGCATCTATATCTGATAATAAACCAAGCTGGGTTCATTTCCATCTATTTGCAAGCTTACACTTGTAGCCTTTTATCAGAACCCACATTTTCAGCCCAGAACACACCTATCAGAACGCCATCAATACGAGATGAAAATCCATTTGTGGTCAAAAGTTTGACACAGTCTGCCAGTTGGGTTGCATTTGTTGCCTAAGTGGCCCCAGGCCAACACAATGAACCAGCACTGCGATTTTGGCCGAGATAACTGGTCACCAATGTCACAATGACATTGTCGAGCATGACTTTGCAAGTCTTCTTCTGTAAGTTTCATAATTTTAATGCACGCTCATGAGAATGTTCATGGTTTATTTAGCCTGATGAATGGTACGTGACCTTGATTTCCTGTTTTGAGCAATCTGAAAGGTGTGCTTTTTGGTGTTTTGTCTACACATGTATGGGAGACGAAGGGTAGGGTTTGGGTATCCAAGCTGGCAGAGCTCAGAGTACTTACCGGTGCATCCAACACTATGAGCTGCAGCCAGAAGTAAAGCAGAGACATGCAAGGTTAGGAGACCTAGGCCCTCCCTTCTCAATGCATTGCAACACTGTTCAGTTGCTGCTCACTATTTCTGTTCCAATATCCTGACCTACCCCCCGCCTCATCATGCAGACCATTTAGTTCTCGTCACCTCACCTCACCCTGACTGATAGTGTGTCAAAACAAGCTCTGAGTGCCAAAAGTGAAGTAATATTAATCAGGAGTACTTTAAGTTTTAAATATATCTTGAAGAGCTCCAAGTTCAACCACACCACAGTGGGGGAATGTGAGGAAACTTCAAACACTGTGTATGCTGGGAAACAATGACTCCTCCATTGTTAGTTCTTTCTTATAGATTTAGATTTAGAATTCTCAGTGTTCTAAGCCACATTTAGATATAACGAAATTCAATGCCAAGTGAAGGTATGTGACAGATATTGGGTGGCACACTTGATCCTCTTGATGGTGTACCCAGACCCAAAGGGGAATCCTGACAGGAGGGGTGCAGATGGGCAAAGGTTAGAGGAGGTGAACTAGACCCTGTACTCACTATCATGCCATGAAGGGGCAGCTGGCCATGGACTTTGAATTGATTGGTCGCTGTAACGCCTTTGCTTGTGTAGAGCAGCATATCTGAGAACTGAAAAGAAAATATTTGTTAACAGATATATTAAAAGGGTGAATTATTCAAATACCGTGAACTGTAATTGTTCTGTCTTTAATCACAATTTCTGCATGTGAACCTTTCTACTCACCAGGAAAAACATCCTTTGCTGCAGCCCTTTCTTGGTGAGCTTGTACAGGCAGCCCTCTCTTATGAACTCCTGAAAACACAACACTGATTAGTTACACTGTATTTTTTTTGTTTACCCTATTCCTCAGTGCCCCCTAGCTGCAGCTCCATGTCATTGCACTCACCCTGCCTGGTGCTGTTAAGTTCTCTATTCCAATCAGGTCTCTCTGCAGCTCTGTCAGTTTCTGGAAATTCTCCAGCCGGATGAGACTACTCTGGAGCTGAGTGGCGATCTCAGCCACTTCCTTCAGGGCCTCTGTATGGAAACATAAATTATTAGCACCCAAAAGGTTATTAATGACTCTCCTGACAAATAATACGCAGAGTCTCACCCTTGCAGTCATCATGATCCCGGTGCACAGGGGAATAATGCTTGCACAGTCTCTCCAGGATGAGTTTGTAGTGCATGAGGCGCTGGATAGGCTTGAGCAGGAATGTATTCAGGGGCAAGTAGCAAACCTTCTGCAGCTCAAACTCTTTGTAGACTGTCTCCAACTTCTTCAGCCTCTTGGTGGCTTTCTCCAGCTCTGTTAACACTTCGTCGTGCTTTTGTAGGTAGCTGGTGAATTCCTGAGGATAACAGTAAACAAGCTTATCAAGACTTTGTCTGCTTCACATTCGGCCTGTACAGCCAAACATGTAACAGGGAGGTGGTGTTTGATCAGAAAGCTTTCCAAGCATTAGTCTCACCTTCAGAGCACTCATGTTCCTCAGCATCACATCACCTATCCTTTGGTAGTCCCCTTTGACGTGAGCGTTAGAGCGCCCCTCCCTGGAGTAAAAGACACATTTTTGCAGATTTAGTCTTTACTGCAGCTTTGCTACAGCTTCTCACAGTGAGAAATACTGCAGGAGAACCCACCAGAGAGCCAGCCTCTGGTCTATCTCCTTCAGGAAGCCTCGGTGGAACTCATAGATGGGGTCGATGTTGGAGAAGAGCAGGGTCATCAGGCCTTCGGGCATGGCGTTTTCTTTGATCACAGCACTGCGAAACCACTGGGAATTGCAGAGGAACAGGCAGAAGAGTGATGTACAGGCTCTTGACAAAAACTGTGATGTGTACGATGGAAACGGCAACTCACCACAGTTATGACCTCAAGGTCTTTCAGGTATGTTCGCTCTGTGGTCAGAATCTCTTTGGCAATAAAGTAGGCCTTGTCAGTGGGATATCTCTGAGGGAAGAGAAGGCTATTAGTGTCCAAGCCACAGAGTTGCAGAGCAAATATTTGGTGAGGAAATTTCAAACTCTCTATTAACTTCAGCATCCCATAGTGATTCATAAGGTAGATGTAGCCCCTTGGGTTCAGTGATTTCTGACATAAAAGGGGTTGTGAGGCAGGGGGTGGAAGGGTGGCATATAGGCAGTGTACCTTCCTCCTGCCCTCCTCCTCCTCCTCTAGCCTGGCATTGCTGCCCACCTCGCTCAGGATGGGGCTTTGCAGAGGTGAAGGGGCTTGGCCTGGAAGGCTGAGGGTGGACATCTGGAAGGAGGGCGAGAGGCAAAGCGGACTCTTGGAGATGAACGGTGAGAGCTGGGGGCTGTCCATGGCTGAACCTGTAGGAGAGAGAACAGCATTATACCAGGGGAAACAACAAAAATGAAAAGACAAAGAGAATTTAACAGTAGTTAGGGTTGCAGTCATTAATTCAAATAAATCACCCTCTTAAACCGAATTATTGCATAAGGGCTGGGAAAGGGAAAGAAAGACAAAAACATGTTTTCTACATTTGTGCTGAATCACCGGGAATTAGGAGGAACCCTGCCAAAACAGGCAAAACTTGCTCTTTGAAAATGGGTGGAGCATACAGTCAATAACAATACCCTCTACAAGATGGCATGAACCCACTAAGGGAAAAATACATTAGTCTACATGTCACAATACCACATTGTTGTGTTTTATCTAGTAATCTAA
Organism: Neoniphon sammara; assembly: GCA_900302535.1. NCBI lineage: Eukaryota > Metazoa > Chordata > Actinopteri > Holocentriformes > Holocentridae > Neoniphon > Neoniphon sammara. The sequence continues at coordinate 15,670 of OMKZ01005255.1, forward strand.
AATCTGGACATCTCTAATATATTAGGTAAGGATTGGGGATGTTTTTGCATTTGTCCCAGGCCTGTTTAAATAACACTCATATGTACCTAAAATATGTTCCACAGTTCATTTCTTATTTCCTCGTACACAGAAGGCTTGCTTGGCCATCGTCCCACGCATTTTAACAGAAACAAGTGTAATGGTTCATCAAACACATTTTTCATGCCCTCACACACGTTGGCCAGACATGAAAGAGGAGACAGCAGGGCAGACCAAGGCAAGTAATGGTTCCCACATTTTTCCCTGCCATTGTTTTCAGAGCGATAGCCCTGTACAATGAGGCCAAACGGTTTATTGCCAACTTTTATATGAGCCTGATTACATTACAGAGAGCCGACTTTGGCTCTTTTGTTCAGCCTGTGAGCTTTGCTAACCAGCAGAATCAGGAGAAGCGCAGCAGACGAAATGCTAAGGCGGTGCTCTTTACTGAATCATGGGTCACCACAGCTGTTCTTCCATTTCTCTCCAGAAAGAAAAAAAAAATCTGGAAAAAAGGGAGGGGGGGCTGGAGAGGTGGTGGGGTTGTTTGGTTGGTTGAAACCGAGAGAAAAAAAAAAAAGTCTTCTTGACCCGGAAATAATTACCCACGAAGAGACTTATCAGGAATGTGGTCCATCTGGAAGGCACACAGTCGTTTACAGTTTATCTGAAGTGCCCTGTGGGGGATGACACAAGTGGGATAGAGCGGACGTCAGTCTCCACAGCGGGGCGACGGGGGTTGCTGTGGAATGACTTGGCACAGGGCCTGTCCAAACAGGGAGCACACACTCAGCTGGAATTAGGCTGAGGAATCTCGTGTGTGAGGAGCACTACCCAACCCCCAACGGCACAACAGTCAGTCCTGCTGCCTTAAAACAGGAGGAAAATGACTGCAGACATTATTATTTATCTAATTTTGTTACACCGAAGAGCACTTCGTCACAGTGCATTGAACTTCGACGGATAATCAACTTTTAGAGTTCTAGAACATGTGATACATTGTTGCTAAGCAGATGAAAGCACTGCCTGAATTTCAGAGATACTAGGAAGCCGAAAGAGGACTTCGATCTGGATACGTATTAAAAGTATGCTGCTCCTGCATGTGCCTTAAGATGCAAATGTACTACTAAATGTGCTTCCATCTAAAAGACAAAGCCAGCATTATTTTCAAAGCATTTTTATGTGGGGGGGGAGCAATTACAAGTCAGTCCCACTGAGATTCAATCAGTTGTTTACGTTGTTTGAGTCAGTAGAAAAATGATGGGAGTTAAAGCAGCGCACCGAGGCTGTGTTAGGAGAAAGCCGCATGATGTTTGCAGTTGGCAGCATGTGAGTAATAACATTGAACCATGAAGATTTTTCTCTTCTCTCAGACTGAGCATTTTTCGAAAGACAGAAGTCAAGTGAATTTGAACAAACTTGTCTAACAAGATATATACTGTGAAAAACTACCTCTAATACAATTTCATTCTTGGCCCGTAAGAGAAGAATAGACTGCTTAATTTATGCCCAACACCGCAGCATTTTCTACTGAGAGCTGTCCATATGGTCTGCACATCATTGCTTCTTTGATTTCAGTCTGCCATCCCCAAAGAATTTTAAGTCTGACATTGAAGGTACCAAAAAATGATTACTTTATTCTTGAGAGTAAAACATACAAACATAAGTACAATTTGTTTATTATTAGTAATTATACATGTTCATCAGGAGTAAGTGTTGATTACTTGATGCCTAAGTGCAGTTATCTTAGCTGGTTATATTTGTCAGCCCGACATTAAATGTTTAGTGGATATGTGGGAAGTATTAAATGGCAAAAAAAATAAAAATAAAAAATAAAAACGGAATCAAGGCTGATCAAAACAAAAGCCATGAAGAGAAACTCTACATCAGATCAGTCACTTCTTTACTCTTTACTGAGCACTGATGGCATTTGACACAAAATAACCTTCCACGCCGCCCAAGGTGACACAGAAGCAATTGTCCACACTTGTGATTGTAGAGAGGGTTGAAAAAAAGCACACTTTTCAAAATGTTTTTCTCTGTGTTTTGAAGTTTTTCATAAGGTAAAAGGGTGATCTGCCATCCTTCAAAATGACAATGAGAACAGGCTTTAAGAATTAAGAGGTCAGAACTTTTATCAATAAGTGGCTAATGATTACTGGAGAAAAAAACAACATCCCCTTCCCCCCACAGAGGAAATATACCAAAGCTATCAAAACAAAATTAAGAGCAAACGCCTACAATATGCATTAAAAGCATATTGAATTAAAGGAGTGAGGGTAAGTGCTCACTGCAGCACAAGTGCTGTCTGTGACGTCGACAAACAAGGAGACTCTGTAACGTGTACAGAGGATTAAAGAAAACTTTGCACAAAGCCGAGCGAAACCTGCCTTCAGGCACATTAAAGTAGGTTCACATGAAAGGAAATTAAAACGGGACTTGGCAAGACAAGACTGTTTTGCGGAGGAAATGACATCAGTCAAGTAAAGAAATACTACTGATTATTTTTATTCCAGCAGAATATTAGCTTTTGATGTTCCATGAAACAGTAAAAACCTTTCCACAACAGACCTGATGTTCCCACATACCAGAGCACAGACCAAAGACGGATCTGGTTGGACTTAGAAAAAAAGCTATGCGCGTCAACATGTAACCAACTGACCTATGATCTATGACTGCAAAACTACTCTCATTTATCAAGAACATAAACAGACATTTTTGAACAAGTCCAGCTAAGAGAGAAAGTGGCAAGAAATTCGGAACTAATGTGCAAAAGAACCCTGCTGCCTTCCAATAAAACATCTATCTTATCAGCATCCTGATGATGCCAAAACTCAAACCACGTTTTCTAAGGGTGTAACGACTTCGTACCAAAACTGAAAACTGTGATTCTGCAAGTTCACTGAAGCTTACTTCTGGTGGACTAAGTTTTTTTTTTGTTTTCCTTATCACAGTTCCTGCATGGGAGCATGTTTTATTTTAAGCACCATGTAAAATTACGCACATTCATAATATAGAACATTCAACACTATGATTAATAATGTGAGGCCTAATAACTGACTTCTCCACAAACCACATACAAGGCAATCTTTTGCTACATTGTAAATCTTCACAGAATATTGGCAAAAGCCCCATTCACCTTTTTGTACTGAATTGTTAGCACGTACTCTGAGTCAGTTCAATTTTGTCAAGCCAAACCGTGATACAAACTGAACTGTGGCCTAAAACTCAAGGCACAATCAAACCATGAAACCGTTACACCCCTCATGTTTACATTAAAGAGCAACATGTCAGACTACAGACAAATCACTATCAGTCTAAAGCCACGTGCTGCTGGTGCAATACAAGCTTCATCTGTTTCCAAAGAGGATCCTGGAGGTTATAAACAGCGCTATTTCTAGATGCTCCACATTCTAAATTTTAATATTAAAGCAGTCCTATTCTCACACACTATCATACACCAATTACTACAGCAAGCTAAGTTTCTACAGAGGCAGAGAGACTTCATACATGTTTTGCAGTTACATTCATTTTGTTGAAAGTGGTGTTAACAGCATACTTATTGGCTCAGCAGTACACTGCTTACATTCTGCAACTGAACTCCACGCTATCAAAAATATGATTAATGTCTATTTTGGTGAAAAATGTTTTTTTCCCCCCATTAAAAACATCATAAACCTAACACAAATATAAATGCATGTCACTCTCTGTCGCCTTTCACAAATTCATATTGGTCTGATGTGTAAAATGCTGACAAGTGCTACAGCCAGTAGGTGTCACTAAGGCACAAAACTGCAAATGGACAGAGGCTCCATGGGCCTTTCTTGTTTGGAAATTTCATGCACATACATGAACTCCATAGGTTACACTAAACAAGGACAAGTATCAATTTCATGTTTACCCTGAGATTAGAGTGGAGTTAGAATAATCAACTAATTTACAACAATCTCATTTCACAAATCAATGATTACTAGCTATACTCAAAGTCTAAACTAAGGCATAATGGTGAAATAAGTGAAATTTAAGAGCTAATTATTATTATTGTGTTTCTTAAGTGCTGTTTAAATGTAAATATTACATTTATGTCGATATCAAATTCCTTTTCTCAGCTATTGTTTCATTTGATTAAAATGATTATGCAGTTAGGTCAAAAGTAAGTGGATGCAGCACTAAGGATGCCTGGATACTCAGAAATGAATGGGTACAAAATCTAACAACACATCCCTAAAATATTATACTTCCAAAAAAAAAAAAAAAAAAGACAAGCAAATCTTAAGTTAAATCTAAAGTTAAATCCTTCAGAGAGACATGATAATTGAGACGCAAAGGCACTACAATGAGACAACACTGCCTCAGAGGAGATCAACATGAATATTTGTTTTCTTAAAGGATTTTGAACGTGTCTAAAATATAAAGCTTTTGAAATGAAAACAAGAAAAATGTTGTGTAACAAAACACATAAATCTTGACAGCTACAGATAAATCTGGAAAGACTACGAGAACTTTAGCATTCAAAAAGTCTGAAAAAGGCAAAGATTTGTTAAGCCGAGGATCAATGAAAGGTCAGAGTGATAGAAAAGTATCACAACCTGACCATGGCAGGGCTAAAAAGGGACTGCAGGTCAAGTTATTCATCTTAACTTCGGCCCTGCTGCGGCAAAAACATTTTTTTTCCCCACTCTTCGGTAAACAGACTTCTTGATCTACGGAGCGACAGCATGTGATTGTTAGCGAGCGTACAGAGAACAGCGGTGTTGATGGAGTGCAGGCTGGCGGAAATGAACACTAAGTAAATACAGAAGGGTGGCTGGACACCAGCAGTAAATTTATCAACTCAAACACTTTGACAGTGTGCAACCACCTTTGTTTTTACCTGGCCCAGGATGGCTAAAACATTCATTTTATGGTAGAAGTGTTGTTAAAAGTGAATTATATTTGTATTACTTGTAGTTACTGAACTACACCTGTAGTTTGAGTTGTAATGGAATGAAGAAATTGTAAATACTGTAGCTTGTTTTCTATTTGGAACACCTACCCTTCAAAAATTTAAGACTGGAACGCTATAAAAATCCAGACTGGGGCTTCAAGTGCTGAGGGTTTTACATTTTAATATGAGGGGATCCAGAGGGGTCTGCGAGGGTCAGAGCCTGAAGATTGTGGCACTGAAGGAGAAAGCCCTCTATTCCACTGGCCCCTGTCATCGGATTACTGTAAAACAGGTTCTGCTCAGGGGGGAGTCCGCCGTCGGAGCCCCAGTCGGAGTCTGAATCCGAGCTGCCGTTCGCAGAGCCCTCGGTGGCTGTCGGTGGGTAGCTGAGCTGCTCGAGCTGCTCCACCAGGTCGCTGAACTGAAGAGCAGAGCTGCTCTCCGAGCGCACGGAATACGCTGGGAAGTTGACCATGGAGCTGGCCTCTGACGGGTTGTCAGACCCTGGCAGGCGAAGAGAGGAAGAGTCGGGACCTCCGTAGCCCGCTGACAGGGACTCGCCCGCAGAGCTGAGCCCCAGGTTGTCCAGGGAGCTGCACTCAGAGCGGTTATTAATCAAGGAGCTGGTCTCTGAACGACCAACGGTGCTATCAGAGAAGGGATTGGTGTTCCCATTCAGGTCCTCAAGGCCCAGGCTATAGATCCTGTTTTTGCCGAGGTCACCATCCTCAACGTAATCAAACTGATCGACTTTATCGTCGAGCCCGAAAGAGTAGGCCTCGGCCGCCCCGCCATAAAAGGAAATTTCAGTCGGATCATCATCTATGAACTCCTCAGAGACCTGCAGCTGCGGATTGCCCAATGAGAACATGGGATTCTGCTTGGCACGCAAGAGCTCAGCCTCGAAAGCCTCAGGTGTAAGAACCCCTTTCCTCTTCCCTCTTACTTCTCCCACCGAGCACCCCGTCCCCCTTCTCCCACCATACTCACTATCCTCATTGCCATTTTGGGAGGGCTGTGATTGGGAAGTGCTACTCTCTACACACACAAACAAGGGGCTGCAGTCTCCTGCTGCCTGATTGCTAGGGGCACCTTGAAAAGCGAAGTGAGACGGGGAAGCAGCCTTGACAGGTTCTTCCTTCGGAGGGCTGGGGGGCCTGGTGGCTTGCGGAGGGGACAGAAGCTGCTGCTGCTGCTGCTGGGGAGGCGCTGGAGGTTGGCTCTGTAGGGGCAAAGGCTGGGGCTGAGGCTGCAGCTCCGTTCGTGGAAGAGGACTAGAGATGTGCGCTGGCTGGAAGGACATGGCGGCAGAGGAAGGGGAGCCTGGGGCCCTGAGACTGTCATTGAATGACAAACTCTGAAACAAGGCAACAAAGACAGAAGGAAACAAGAGGGAGCGAGGGAGGAGTAAGAAGGTGGAAAGTTAACAGGAGAGTGGACAATTGCAGCAGTTTTTTTTCATTATAGTACAATTTGTGGGATGTTTCAGCTTAACTTTTCACAAACAAAATGTGTCGACCTCACAGCTCCACTGACCTGTTTTGGCACATCTGTGGCCAGGGAGCGAGCAGACATTCGAATTTTACTGTTCCTCCTAAATAAGACAGAACGCCACAGACTCAATAAAATGAACGGCTAGTGGAAAATATCTGTAGTCAATACATGAAAAGGCAAACAACTTCTTTCTTATGAACACAGAAATACACACCTCTGGTATGGTGTCCTCTTTGCTCCACTGTCCCTGACATACTCCACTAGCTGCTTCTGGGTCCTCCCACTGACAGACAGAGTTTAGAGTCAAAACACCAAACCACAAAACACTGCAGAGGCAGGGTCTTCACACAGGAGATGTTGTTGTCACTGTTGTATAGGCTTTGCATCGTAAGGTGCCTTCAGAACTGGTGTCTTCAAAACTGGTGTGACTGAGCATTAATTATGACATGTAAAGTATATACAACCAAAAATATTAAGTGTTTCATACCTGTATCTGAATGAGGAGCCTCTAGTGAAGAGAATAGCTTTGGATTTGGGTTGGGGTTGGTCAAACAGCCGGAAGAAGGAGTGATATTCCACACAATTCTTCCAAAAGATCTTACACTGGTCTCTACTGGCCATCATAAACTCAAGAGTATCCTGATGGGGACCCTAAAGACAAAGATCAAAAAGAAAGAACCAAATTACATCATGAATTGGCCTCCATGAAAGTACACGTGGAACACGAAACTTAAGTAAAATAATACAGACAACTAAGGCAGGTCAAGCCAAAGGAATTTCATTCTTTTTGTTTTGAATGAGGAAATGAATCCCTTTATTAATACATACATGAACCTCTGGGTGGAGTTTGATCAGGAACCGTTTTCTCTTGAAGCTCAGTTTGCGTATCTTGGACCAATTAAAGGTATTTATTTTTGTGTTGCCCTGGGAGAAATACAGATATAAAAAAAAATTAGTAGCAGCATTAAGCAAAGTTTCTGGGACTGAGGCTAATATTCACAGCAGACAAAAGGCGTGAGAGTAGCAATCACCTGAAAAACCTGAAGGCCCATGTGAGCGACAGCCAGATTGATCTTGGTGCCTTCCCGGTCAGCTGCTGGGTGGAAGCGGACTCCGTACATCTCCAGTTTACGGGCAATCTCCAGGACTTGGAAATCTGATTCAGCTGGAGTCTGGCCGCTGTCAAACACATGAAAACTCCTTAATGTTCTCCTGATTAACTCTTCAAATTGATCTTGAGAAGTGCACAGCAGTGAGAATTAATTATGTGACATTCAAGAAAACTGAATACAATTCTGAATTTGTTTGGAATCATTGTTCATAAATAATGAAAATAAAAATGCTTCTAGCTGAAGCACGAGTAACGCCTCCATATGCATGAGCTCCATGAGTAAGCTTTCATGAATTTGGCTCATTCAGAGACTGCAAATAATTCCCTTTTTACTACAGTACAGCTGCTTTGTATCAAACGACAAATTTGTTCACAAATGGAAAAGAAGTCCCATAAAACCTTTATGAATGTTTTCAAAATAAAATTGTAAACCTTAACAACAGCCAATAAGTCTGTCCAACTTCATTCAGAAAGCCTCCATGCACTGTCCCGGCCTTTGCCCTAGATACTTTTAAGGCAGCACAATTATCATATATCACAATATATGAGTTTCCACAAATAGCAGTAATAGAAAATTGCTATAGCTATATGAAAACATTTTGTTTGATTCATAATCTCCCCTGCATTTGAAAACACATTTGGTTATAAGATGGAAAAAGTACAGTGAAATACTGTTCTTCAAATCACTGAGGTCGATAATCATGATTAAAAAACAGTGATGACAAAATTCAGTTGAGTGAAGATCAATTCATCCTTAATTGTGCAGCCAGAGTATGGCAGTGCCTGAGAATGAGACTGGCTGAGTCATGTTCAAAGATGACAGAAATAGAAATAGAAGAAAAAACTGTTGTATAAACCACTTTTGTTCCTGAGCAGCCAGTGGCTTGGACTGTACATGGTAGCTTTTATAACGCAAGTTCACTTGTAGGTTATCATCACGTTCTTGAATTTGCCATGCTGAGTTTTCGCAGTCTTTGCCTGTGAATCAGCACATGGGACTAAAACATAGGAAGATCACATCATGGCTTTTATGCAGAGTGGTATCATTCCGACCCTGTGACATTAAATCCTTTAAAACTTCGAGGATTTGGCTGGCATTATTTAAAACCATGTGATTACAATCAAACAATATGTTAGGAGGAGCATATCCGTCCACTCATCACCACATTCTAATTTTGTTCATCCGTTAAGCAGTGAAATCTCCTTATGGCCCTCCCCTGCCCTACTGGCCTTATGGCTAATAGACTGGCCAGAGCAAGGGATTAGGCCAGGGTACTTGCCACGCTGTGCTTCCACGCTGACAACTAAGGGAGGAGATTAACAGAGGTCCCAATCTTACAGCCACCTAATGGGTTGAGAGAGCCACTGATGGTTGTATAGCACAGAATTGTGTGAACAGGAAATCTGGTTGTGGGAAAGTGCTGTGAGTGGTTTTGCAGAAACAGCAGATTACCATAACAAGCAGGGCTCTGACAAGGCACAGAATCTCTATGTAAGGTTGTTCAGCCTATAAATCAGACGCATAATAAGAGCACAGTCTACCTACAACTGTTTAATAAATCTCCAAGTCCTCTCCTCTCCTTCATATTTTGCCCTTTGCGTAATATTATTGTCCAAAAAGTTTAAAAGCAGCAACGTGTGGTTAGGGGAGCAAATTCACGGTTCATCCAACATTCACCAGAAATTTTTGGCAAACAGTGGCATTAAATCACAGCATTCTGCCCAAAAATGCAAACCACAGGCACATACTTGAAACAGTGACTGAGGAGCTCAGTGTGCTCCATTTGTAAAGATCCCCAAAAAGACAACAACCACTGTCAAGTCTCAACAGGTGAAGAGGTATGCATGCCTCTAACAGAGGGGATTGATACCTTGCATAAATCTGCAAACAGAGGCAGTATTTGTGTCTTTGGCATATGTTCAACTTTGTGTGTTAACATAATCTTCCAAGAATTTTTTTTTTCCTGCTACAATTCCTGGTGCTGCTGCTGAACGGAGCTTGCTGACAGGTTCAGGACATGGCCAGGGAAAGGGTAAGGGACAGGTATACCAATACATAGACTGATCGAAAAATTTTGAACCCTGTTTAACATGAGAAAAATATCAAGGTCAACCTGAACCCTGCTTTGAGACAGACTCTGAGGGGAGGCAGCAGCTTACAGGTGCCTGCGGTGGAGGTCCAGGATCTTCTCCTGCACTCTGTCTTGGTAGGGCAGCAGCTTGTTCACCCTCAGGAAGTCTCTGTCTGCTAGGTCATCGTAGTCGCCAATTTCCGCTGTGGTTAAGACAGCAACATGTGTTACTCTTCGTACAGCAAGCTAACACATACTTAGAGGGATTAATCCCCTTCATTTTGACTTTGGTGTGTATATATAAAAAGTCACAGGGAGTGTAGAACGAGGGATAAAGGTGCATCAAGTAAGGTTTTTACTGTCCTATCGCACAGAATGACCATAATATATCTGCAGGGTTTTTATAGGGTTGTTGATCAATACCTTAATTTACCAGACTTTCTTTCACAAATTCACTTTCTAGATAGTACTGTCTGCTCTGGTGCACACACCCCTGCAACCAACTTACACACATTTTAAACAGCTCACAAATGGAGGTCAGAGCTATGAATGAATGACCAGTGTCACAGAACATTTTGCTCTCAAGCCAAAAAAGCTAATGACAAAGCAGTATTATCCTGTACTGTGATATATTAACCTGTTCACTAGATGTGTCAGTTGGATCTCTGCTGGCTAGTTGAGTTCTATTGTGAAAATATGCTTTATGTCCGTTACAGATGCGCCTGACACCGAATCTTGTAATTTCTTGGTTTTCAATGAAGTTCAATTACTTAAAGCCCCTTTAAATAACACAGAGCAAACCTTCACCAGTCATTACTAGACAGCTGACTACTATAGTGAAAAGACGGCTCTGAACATACACTGGACGAGATGAGAAGCCAGCAGGGCTCCAGTATTTTCTGTGCAGGTCAACCTGCCCTCCATCAGGTCTCTTTTCATCTGCAGGGAAAACAAGTACCTGTGAAAAAGCACAGAGGCTTAGTGTCCATCTGTTCCTACTCATCAGGAGTAAACACACATCAAGCTTATCAGGGATTATTTCAAGTATTTCTATGAAAATGACATAAGATGATAAGGGTCACAATCTACTGTCATGAGTGTAATATACATTTACATTAATTTGCTCACACACTTGAGCATGTAAAAAAAATCCACCCGACAACATCTTAACACTGCTTAAAAACAGCTACTGGTGATGCAGTTTGTATTTCTGGGCCCATTTTGCTGTTTAATGGTGTAGTTTTATTACTCTGGTGGGCAAACTAAGTAAACAAACTCGGAAAACAAGGTGACATTATGCAGATTTTTTGCAACTAAGCTACAATGGAGTCTAATAGCAGAAATTTGCTCAACTATCCAAAAGATAAATAAATTAATTAAAAAAATCAATGATAAAGATTAGGTTTGTCTGCTCCTCAGAATCATAGAACAACTGCTGAACTCACTGAACCAACTTCTCTGTAGTAGTCTCAATGGACCGCAATACAATGTGGCCGCGCCACGACACATACTGTGTTTTCAGTAAGCATTGTGGGAAATGTAGGAAATCACTAATAGAAAGTGAGCTCACCAAAAAGTAAATTAGTTACAGCAGTTCATCACAAAATAACTCCTTAAATGCACTGATCATCACAGATTGGTGATTTCTATCAGTGTTAAGAGTATCCAAGGGTGGAATTTTCCTTTAATTACTACAGTAATATCATTGCATTAAATAACATAATGAGTATTATTAAAGCAAAAGGAATACATGAGTTCATAAAATTAAGTTTAAAGACTTTTAAACAGCAAGACTCAAAAAAGACTAAAAAGAGCATGTCACATTTCCTCACACAACACTAATGTTTTCTTACTGATTGTGGCCATGCACTGAAAGCATCTAAACATATTTGGTGAGGACAGATACTGCTGAACATATTGCCCTGAAAACCACAACTGTGATCTTTTATGGGGGGGAAAACAGTTGAGTTTCCAAAGCCACATGAGGTACATGTAATATCCAATAGGAAATTACAGTCACTGACCTCGTGTACTCCTCCTGTAGCTGACCGGGGTCTGGAGGGAAGAACTTCACGGACAGTCTAAACAGTGTGTTTGTAGGCCCTGAAATACACCAAGACGGATAATCAGACCTCTGTCAGACTTTCATCGGGCGGCATTAGAGTCGAGATTTGAGGGCACTTACTTCTCACTTGCTTCACAATGGGTTTTGTGGGCTCCAACCAAACCTGAAAAGAGAGAATTATATGGTTTTTACAATGTAATGAGCACTTTCACAAACTGAGTGGCGGCCGCTCTGCCTAAAACTGGTTTGGTAATCAAAACAAAACAAAACAGAAAACACAACAAAGCAAAAACAGAATGTGTGTGTGTGTGTGTGTGTGTGTGTTTGTGTTGGGGGGGCTGTGATAGTAGAGAGATGTTGCAATGTTGCGGGCAAAGTTTGGCTTCAAAGCCTCACTGTGAAAGATGGTTTGCTCTATCCCATCTGGGCCTGATTCAGGGAGGAATGCACTAGAGCCAGACAGATATATTGGAAAATTGATATTATCTGTTGAATTTTTTTTTTCCCTAAAAGCTCAATACTGGCTGGTTACAAATATAACTGTGTTTTCAGGTTATAATAAATTCATGGAAAGGTTTCTATTTTGAAAGAAGTGATGCAGAAACAATAACATGTGTTGTCCGGTGGGGGAGAAAACATGTTGTCGTTGCCATTTTTCCTTTAAAGGTTAAAGCTAAGTGACAGATGGAGTTGACATGCAATCACAAACAGTCTAAGTCAGCAGGTACATTATGCTCTCTGATTTAAGCACTAGATCTGAACATCCTGTGAAGCAAGTATCTCCACAACTCCACATCATCTGTTTATTCTACACTGTCAGGTCACCAACAGACAGTGACTTAAAATGTATATAGAAACCTAACAGCAGACCAGCAAATCTACTGTACGACTGTCATGAGCTCCATCCTCTTTGAAGAAGCCATCATAAATGTTTCACGTGTGTCCTCCATTGCTTTAAATAAATGTCTAGGTGGTCTTCAAATCGAGTTATGTTTATAGAACATCAGAACAATGGAAAGTACTGGAGCTTTTATTTGGGCACCAGTGCCAGGCAAGTTAAAAATATTCCTACAAGGCTGTATACTGGTCAAGTCCAGTTAAAACAAAACTGACTTACTGCTCTGCCCAAGAGCAGCAACTGAGAGGAATGACTTCAAAGTTTACCTCCCACCCAGACTGAAGCATTACTGGTACGGCAGTAGACTGTACATCATTTTGCAGCACCCTTGAGCATATTTTGGGTTTATAGTTAATCTAAACCTTACTTGTGACCTTTGACCTTTAAAAACACACCCAAAAAGAAGTAAACGCCATTTGCCGTTGTAGGGCAGTAGTGAGTCCTTAACCAGAATTTTGTTTTTCTTCCGATTCAAACGGGGAAATGGAGGAAACAGTCGCTGGTGCACATACCCAGTTCAGCTGCATGTTCTGGAACTCCAGGCCAAAGTAATCGCTCTCTATGAGGTTGCCTCGCTGGAAAACCTCAGACAGCAGGGCCTGTCCGAAAGACTTCGGCTGGAGGAGAGAGGAACAGAGAGGAGGGCGTCACTGTTTTCTGAATGTCAAAACAAAGGCCACATTTAAAAATCTCAGTGGTAAGAAGAATGGCATTACTTTAACTTTTACAAAATGTAAAAAAAAAAAAAAAATCCCAAGAACATATTCTGATTTAGGTGCTTTGTACTTTTAAAATGGCTGCAAACTACTCGGTTGTTGTCATACAGAGTTTAGACAAGCGATCAATGTGAAAACTTGATACGCTCGGGCTGAGGTTAAAGGGGTCATTCATGTGTTCAGACTGAGCACAGAATAAACACTGTCTCTTGGTGTGCTGTGGAAAGTTTTCGGTATCTGTAAATGATACACCTAATTATCAGGGGAATACCGTCTGTCTTGTTGCAGTTTATGTCCCTGCTGAATAGTCAGCTTGATTTGGGTGAGTGAGTAAAGTGAAAAAAAAGATGTCATACTGTACATTTACAAAGTCTTATTTTACCAGGCCCTGAGCAGACCAGAAAATCACAAGAAGGAAATCTGCCTAAGTTTACCTTCACAACGCGCTGGGGTTTGTTTTCACTAAACGAAGGACTAATTACTATGTACTAAGAACACACTGCACTTGAGGTTTGGAATCCTAGCCTGTGACTTTTTGAGAAAATTATAGCCTGAAACATCTGGTTGTAATGTAAAATAGTATTTTTAAATGCCTTATAAAAAGAACTGCTTTGCATTGGCAAAAGTGAAGCATTTCTACTCAAAGAGTACCAGGAGATTTACTGTAGTTGGGCCGCTTTTATTGGGTTGATACAATCAAACATGCTGAGAATTCAGAAAATCTATAAACTGCAGGTGAAACCTAATGATACGGCATCCATAAAATCAGGAATCTGTTGTAAAATGGCTTCTCCTGCTTTTCCATACATGTACAGTGTTTCATTTAAGTCTGATCTCAACCATACAGCAAAAATTGCACTGTTAAAGTAGGTTCCCTGGGCTGTCTTTGAGCACAGGCCAAAACACACAATCCAGACAGCACCGATAAGTAAAAATGCATCAGTGGCCAACAGTCAGAGGCAGTCTGAGGGATTCTGTCTCCGTTTTCTGCCTTTAGTCGGGGTCAGTAAGTGCCAATTCAACATACAGAATCAACATCATCCATCACCAAACTCTGAGCACACCCATCCAACCTCTGAAGCACTTTTCAAATATCTAAACAGTGTTGTAAGGCAAAAAAAAAATATCTTTATGAATAAAAAAAAATGTGGTTGATGTCGAGCTTAAGCCAACACTTCCACATAATAACCCTCACATTTTTTAAGTTTCCATTAAAGTTTTATGACTTTCTCTTCACCCCTCCTCCCCATTGTGCAATAGGAACTGCAGTCCTGTATGTATGGTAAATTATACTTGTTGTGTCAGTATTTTAATCCTGAGTTGTGTTAAGTCAGGGTAAACAGTATGCTCCAGCTTTTTTCCCAGGGGAAATAAAGCAGAAGCAGCAATACCAGCCTCCCATAATGAGCTTAATTACTATTCAAATATAAAATGTATAATATACTTACCTCTTAATTTAACAATACACTAATACTACATGTTCACTTACAGTTTTTTTTTTTTAATGTTGTGAAAGTTTTTGTGCAGACTCAGGCCGACAGGTTTGATGAGAAAACCAGCAGGCCGTGGCACATGACAATAAACTGCTGGCAGATTTCTCCCTCCTGACTCGCCTTGATCCATCTGCTAGGTGTTGACTGGTGTGTTTTCAGAAGCCCCTCCCTTGTGTTACTCATTAACGGTCTACAGGAATGTTACTCCATTCACTGAGCTCTGGTCTGGAGGGAGAATAAAATCCCTCGAGCCTCCACCCCTGGAGTATTCAGCATTATCCTCCACAATCTGAGAGGGAGGGATGACATTTTCACAGTGATCTAATTGCTCCCAGACTGCTGGGAAAAAGGACAAGGTACACTACTGTTGCATTCAAATTCACCCCTCGCCTCCCCCCTGCATGAATATACAAAAGTATGCAATGTAATAGCTGCAGACAGACTACTATATACTAGGCCCTACCTCTTTGCACAGCCACATAATGCACATAATTTCCCTGGAAATTACTGTGGCCAGGCTGGGTTATCTGTGTGTGCAATCAGTTATTGTAGGCAAAGCAGATATGGCTGCACGCATACCATATTTTCAAATTGTGCTTGGCATTTCTGCATTAAAGGACAGGAACAAAAAAGGCAGGACAAGTAAGAGAGAAAGTGAAAGAGAGAATGCAATGAGACAAAGGCGGCGAGCCAACATTTGAGTTTAGAACAACACAAACTTGAAAGCATGTGGTTTCCGCCTTGATCTACAGAGTAACTGAGCACCTGGCTTTTGCAATGTTAGAATACAAGTAAATGACATCAAACAAGTCAAATTCAAGATGGAAAGAACATACAAGCATGGAAAGATGAGGTTTGTTTTAATGTGCACATAGTACAATTTCAAAACTTTGTGCATCTTTGTGCAACTTTGTGCAAATATTACCAAAAATGCAATATGTGCATGTGCAGTATGTGCCATGTTCAAATCCAAGGAGATGCAATTTTTGATAAAGGTAAAATGTGACAAAATAGCATTATAAATACTAATATAAGTATTATATTAGTATTATAAATACTTATATTGGTATTATAATACTAATATAAGTACTGTGGTGCTACAGAGATGCCCTGACCTACAATCATACTCTCCAGATATGAGAAAACATATTTGTTGGGAACAGAACCCAGCAAAAAGCACATCATTTTAATGGTTTTTTTTCCTTGAAAATAAAAATGATGCAAAAAGTAGCATTCCCACTAAAATCGACAATCATAGCACATTTGCAATATCTGTTAAAATAATTACAATATGATTGCTTTACCACATAATTTATTTAGTAGTACAACTGCTAAAATATAACTTAAAAAGTCTTCACCTGGAGAAAAGCCACAACTGTAGCTCACGCATGAAATCAGAAAAATGGATGAATGGTGTTGGTCCTGGTCAACCAAAAGTATCTGAATCCATTCTGCTGTGTAACCAAGTTTGTCATATCAGCAGGTTGCTACCTAGAATCACTGCTTGTGCTTTGAATTCCTGCACATCTGCTGTGTGACAGCCAGGTCACACACATGTTCTCGCCCAACTTGTGGTGTGGACGAGATAAAGGAGCTCTCGGTCTCATCCATTAAGGCAGGTCAGTGGGTGACCCGATCAAGCTCAGAAAGCAGCAGGGATTACGACAAGCAGATGTTTCTCTGGGAGACAAATCTGCCCTTGTGGAGAAGCCTGGCTTGAAAAGCAGTCAGCTATGTGAGGGAACCACCCTGCCCGTGTTTAGAGACTGAAGGAAAAAGATAAAAACACAGGTGCGACCCAAATTTCACCCAGCCTTATTTAGATTCAGGGCTGGGTTGTACCTTGCATGACAGGTTAGGCATGGTTTACCAAATAGCAGCTGATACTTTGCAGCCGTGAGTGAGCAGCGGACAGCTCTGTGTCGGGGCTTGTATTTGGCACAGTGGGAATGTACAATGACTTGCTCTTGGCACCAGGGGGATTTCCCATTCACACACATTTTAAAGCTCTGCAGCCCAGCGGCCACTTTCACAAGTCGACGAGAAGAGATTTTAAAGTTTAAAAGGCTCTCTGCTGATTGTCTTGGCTAAATGGCAACTCTTGCGTTCTGTATGGTCAGTGTGTCGACTGCTTTAGTCGGTGACAGCTGGCCAAAGAGTTTGTTGGCTGATAAAACACTGCCTAGTGGTAATCAGGATCAGGTGTTTTAGTGTGCCTTCTGCTCAGGTCTGCTGTGTCACCCAAACACTATCCAACATCAGCCTGGCCTCACAAGAACAAACCGGAGATAGATGGCCACTATTTCAGTAGTTATTAACAACAGCTGAAAATATTAAAACTGAAAGAACAAGACAGATTGGTAATGTTAACTGAAGTTTATCCGGGCAAGAGATTGTTTATGAGATGCTGAAGTAGTCCGTGGCTTCTAGGCACAGTAAGAAAACTGTTACATTTTTTCAACACACAGCGTGATAAGGTGGGAGTATGATGCAGAGATGACAGATGAATGCTCAGCTGTAGTGGCTACAATTTACAGCACAAGCACACTACTGAACTCCTCATGTTGTGGGAATAACTTTTCTGAGAATTACATGTTTCACGCAAGCAACAGATTGCTAATAACAGTCCATTCCTGCATCAAATTTGTGATGACCTCTATTATTTTTCATAATGTCCTTTAGTGTTAAGGGGATATACTTACAATACTTTCATAGAGATACATAATATTTTGCTTTTATACATATAAACTGGAATTCTCTGAAATCAGAGAACAAAACTGAACTGGGCTATTTTAGATTACTAATCTAATATGACCATGACTCCAAATCTGGCAAGATGCTCAAGGCAATGTAAGAGAGAGACTTTGAAAACAGTTGCCTTTTCATGCCGTTTAAACTTAACCAAATGTCCATCTGTATACTAGAATTTTAAAAAGAGGAGTGCTACAGCGCAATGAAACTGATACAATTATTGATGATATAATGGCAGTTAGTTGATGACGATATAATTAACCGCCGTGACATTCTCCATCAACTACCAACAAAATCATGATGGCATTTCTGTAAAAACCCAGAAGCTGAAACTCTTTGGTCAAACTTGCTGCAGGGCTTCCCTCCTGAGCGTCCCCTCCCCCACCGCCCTGCTCAAACTCAACATTAGGCCTGGCTGCTCCCTCTGAACTGCTCTTTTAACACCAGAAGTTGGCC
>OMKZ01005256.1:3456-35563 GCA_900302535.1 Neoniphon sammara
GGAAGTTTAAACTTAAAATAATTATTGGATTTTAACATGTTTAAGCAATGAATACATCACCATTTGTCACATGTAATGAATAAACCAGCTTTACCATTACAGGGTAATGCTGTTTAAAGACCAGCTATCTCTAATGTGATAGAGATTCAGTGTTAATCCTGTCTGAATAGGGCTTAAGTCTTCCTTGAATTGATAAATCTTGCAGAGTCAATAAATCTTCAGTAGGACACTCGAACAATATATGCAGGATCATCTGTCATATGTCATATACTGTGACCATGCTGGTCACACTTTTGAATCTAAACAGCAGGCGCCAGGGACAGAGCAAGGAGCCAGGACATGTCGAGACATACACTTTATTTTTAGTGTTTCTTGGTATATTTATGAAATACGTATAAAATCTGTCACTGTGGTTTCCAGGTTGAATTGAATGTCTTTGTTGACATGGTTGCTTATTTAGCTATTGCTGTGAGGTAAATATCTTATTTACTATAGCCGAAATGTTTGATTCTGAGGGGAAAAAAAAGTGATGGTAAAGTATGGGTAAAAAAGTGCAGAAAATATGGTATGGCTTTTGGAGTGGTATGTTTTAGTTTAGTTTTGTTATTTTTTCTTACATAAGTTTTACAGAAATACCTTATTTCCTGAAGCTTATGCATACAGTTACTGCTACAGTGTAGAGGTCTTCACGGGTCCACCCGAACCCTGGGACCCGAGACCCAACCCAGGACCTGTATGGGTTTGGATCAACATTTAATATACGATTAGTCGGGTCTGTTGCCGTGGGTCCTGGGTCTGTTCAAGATGATGCTAGATGCAACAAAATTACAAAGCTGATTCTAAATGAGTCGCGATTGTGATCCGTCACCGTGACAGCAGGTGGACTTTTAAGCTGAATTAACAAGTGGATTAGCCATGCTGTTTCAATCACATGAGAGAACAGTGGTGCTTGCAGGTAACATTAGCAGCATGCTGTCGCCTGTACTGACTTTCATGGTGTGTAAGCTCACCATTGAGAGCTCCAGTTATTTGTCTGTTGTTTGTTTAGATTAATTTGAACTTTGATAACTGGCTGCTTTGTATCTAATTAAACAGAACTGTCCAATAATTTGGCCCAAGTCTGGCCCAAGCAGAAAGTTTAGAAATAGCGACAGAGCGCAACGTGTCATACTTGCGAAGCCCACTAGAGGGGAAAACAATCCAAGCTAATCAATCAAACCAAATTTGAAACAGCTATCAAACTACCTGT
Source organism: Neoniphon sammara (assembly GCA_900302535.1). NCBI lineage: Eukaryota > Metazoa > Chordata > Actinopteri > Holocentriformes > Holocentridae > Neoniphon > Neoniphon sammara. The sequence goes on from OMKZ01005256.1 coordinate 4,706, forward strand.
AGCTAGCTAGTTTCAGCATGTCTAAGGATGTTTCGGCACCCTACAGCAAGTCCTCTACAGAGGAAGATCGATTTAGAAAAGCTGAATAATTGAAATGTTTGAATCCACTTTTTTTTTTTAACTATTTTTTTTTTTTACGGTTACTGTTCACATATCACAGCAGGTGTTAATGTTGCAATCTAACAAGGCAACGCAAGCCAACTTGAGAATATAGATTTACCCACATTCCAATACAACACAAATTTTTTTATTCTAAAGATCATTTAGCTTACAGCTGTATAGTTAATATTATCTTAGCTAAAACTGACAACTGGATATTTGACTTAACAGTGACAAAATGCTTGCTGCAGACAAAGATATTGAGTATCAGTTTCCCACAGTTTCCCCTTGATGTTTCACATCTTATTGCAGGCATTTCTCTCTTTTTAAAGATGGGTCTTTTCTCTTTGGAATCTTATAAAAACTGAATTCTGGATTCTTAAACTTGTTTTTATTGAATTCCACCACACAGAAGCTTTTGGGCATTTTTTTCTAACTTGTTAATAAACCAAAATCACAGGGAAACATGGACACACAATATAAAGTCAATGCACGGCAGAGGAATGTTTTCCCCGCAGGCTTAATTTGTGCTCTGTCTCTTTGGCCAAGCAATAGACAAGTGAATTTTGACATGGAAGTGCTAATAACGGACATGGACTGCTAATAATTGAAACACATTAGTTAGTGCAATAACAAAGAGAGAAGAGAGTCTTAAATTGCCATTTTACATAATATTTTCCTTTCATTCAGTAATTTATTGCTTAAATACAGTATTTAGAAATGGAATTAATAATAGTAATAGTAATATACTACTACTACTACTACTACTACTAATAATAATAATAATGATAATTTATTATTATTAGGTTTTAATTGTCTCCATTATCATTGTTGTCTCTCTTAATCAGTCATGGACTAGGAATCAGATTCATACACCAGCAGCTTTATAAGGAAACAACTCTACTGGCAGCTTTTAGTTTATGGGAAAAATTGTTTGTTAAAAAAAAGTGTGAACACGTTACATTTTGGCTTATTTGAATTGAAACATCAATCTTGAACACAGTACAAGCTACAAATCAATAAGAAAATAAAAGAGTATAATCACAATACTTTCTTGACTGGCCTCTGACCTTAACAAAGGAAAAGAAAAACAAACAAAAAAAGGTACTGTACCTCAACATGAACAAGCACTAATATGTCCGAGGTACCAGAAGAGAGACCAGTGCAAATCTGCATGATATTGCACGGCTTTGATACACAATCAATATTGCTGCAGCATAGCGAGATAGTGGATCCGTGATGGTCCCCACTGGACAGGATTAGCATGATAGTGATCCTTCACCTCGAGACATAAAGCAGCCAGGATCAGCTGCAATTAGAGCTCAGGCATTTCATGCTGCACACTAAAAACACCATGTTATTGATCAAACATTACATGAATTGGATTTCAGTCAGTAAAGTGCATTCATGCTTTGAATGGTATGCAGTGTCAGTGTCAGTGGCTAGTTCAAATGGCTGTTCACATCTTGCAGAGCACATATAGCTAGAGCAGAAAGGGGCTGGGTTGGGGTGATGTTAATGGTTCATATATTGTTGCAGCACCATACATCAGGCAAAGGTTGAAAGCATTCCTGCATTTGTTCTTTTTACATGTCACCATCCTAAACCACCCTCCTGAGGGTAATAGGTCATATTGCATGAAAGGCATGGGACATGCCTCGGACAATACTGCTCCATGAAAACCCTGCCCCAGAGGCTGTCCAATCATCTCAGAGGAAATACTGAGGATACGTGCATTGAGTTGCTGACAGAGATGGGAGGAGAATAATAAATGAGTGCTGAGAAGGGTGTCATCAAAGCCTACAGAAAGAGAAAGCCATAGACTGCCGTGAGACAGAAAAAAGAGTGCAGTACAGCCTTTTGACCATTGGGGGCAGTGCTGAGAACCTGCCAAACAGAGCGGAAGATATGGCGGTAAATGGGGCTAAATGCTGTGAAATGATCACTATGTTTCATTTGAAATATTTATGAGCAACTGAACTATTCCTGTCAGTGTTACACGGCCTGATATTTATTATGAAGACATAACTATAAGCTGAGGTGAAATTGATGGTTGTAAAATTATGAAACTTTCAAAACATTTCCACTAACATTGATGTCATTTTGACTGTTTTTTTTTCTCCCTAAACTGCCTCAGATTTCAGTCATTTAAGCAAATACAAATGTGGGACTTCTTAACCACTGTCTGATCATTTTCACCAATGCACAGTAAAACAAAATATTATAACTTAGAGATCTGATTTTGTGGAAAAGTCCCACTGACCGCTGTTCAGTTTACACTGTTTGGCCCAGTTGGCTCTATGCCGCCCCCCAGAGGTGGCCTCAGATACTCTTGTAGGTGGAATATCTCTCTTTATAGACTATCTCTGGTGTATCTCTGGCTCAGTGGTTAGCTGCCTCACAGAAAGAAGGATCTGAGTCTGATCTCTGGCCTGGGCCCTTTCCGTGTGGAGTTTGTAGTGTTCACTCTAGCCTTGCCATATTGATTGTGGTAACAATGGGTGGAAAGATCCCAATGTGCTTTATGACTCAGCAATTGGTACTGCAGTTAGTCACAGGGTCAGGGCGGGTTATAGAGAAAGCAACCTTTTTCACTTGTCAGAAGTGAGGTGTCTCAGTGACAAGTGCATTGAAACTGTCCCATACTGCTGAGCCGCCGAAAATTAGATAACACAAAAAATTCTGTCGAACACAATGGTTTTATCATTCAGGCAGAAATCAATGCCATGGAGTGCTTTGTTTCACTTATCACCATGTAAGAATGGAAATCAACACTGAGGGGACTCGGTGACTTGAGGCTATGCTGTGTCCCTGCAATAGACCTTTTTCACAGCAGCAGTTTTGAAATGAAATAGTAAGACAGGCACAGTTGTTACTAATGACAATGAAGGTTCTGTTTTGGTCTTTATTTAGGTTTAGCAGAGCCGGGCTCCTGCTATTGTTCATGCTGGCTTACTGGAAAGACTCTGCTACACTTAAATGGAACAGAACCTTTATTAAGGTCATTACTAACACCTGTGCTTGCCCTACTATTTCATGTCAAAATGGCTGTTGTGAAAAAGGCCTATTGGATTTGTTGATAACATGTAAGTCTGTCATGAGTCCCCGGAAAAAGACATTTAGGAGCACATGCTTTTTTGAAGGCCATACTCTTTAAACAATACTTTATACTTAAGGACCAGAGTGAAAACATCCTCTTCCATAAACCTTACTTGCTGTAAGTCAGCAAAACTGCAGGCTGTGGAAAACCTTGGATGACACCCAGTGACTTTCCTCAGCTGATTCTTAATTGAATGGTGAAGACTCCGCGTGCCTGAAGGTTCTGGTAAGCCTCAGTCCAGGGATTGTGCCGACTGTGCAGTGTGCTGTTTGGCTTTTCAGGACTCCTGTGAGACCGGAGTAACTGCATTTGCCAATAAGTGAAGTTGACAAACAGGTGTAAAACCCTGCTGCAAATTTAGAACTCACCACCATTATTGTGTTGACTAGTGCAGCCTCCTTCAAGGAGACTGGCAGCCTAGGGGATTAGGTGGATTTGTTGTCACAGGATGCTGGGCGGGTTAAGCAGAATCCCAGGGCGCTGGAGACATCACACAGCACAACCACAGCCTTCCCTGGATATTATGCCTCAGCTGTTGTTTTACCACATTTTATGAAAGGGTGAAATGTCCCCACCTGACATCTTGGGACCTATTTTCATGCAGGCGCAGATCAAATGCAAGACTTTGTGCTGGCAAAGTCTTGCATTTGTTATCTTATTGAGCGCAGATGTAATTTTCCTTGCCTGTTTGGTAATTTTGTGGCTTGCCATGACATTGTTTTAGCAAAAATGGGCGGAGAACACAGTAAAGGGGAGTGTCAATACAAATCAGGTGGGGCAATTCAATTTTGGTATCCTGTGTTGTTTTTGTGGCTTTAACTGGCAGATATTCACCTCTCCAAAATCACTTTAACCCTTATATGTATGCCTTTTTGTTTGCCTGTTTCACTTTGATATAAACCGTCAATTCATTTGATAGGTTTACTTGCACATCAGAATGTTTTTAATTTGATTAAGGCAATAATGCCTTAATCTGACTCTGTCAATGAGGGAGAGTCTGTACTGGGATAGATTAAGGGCTGGTTTTTACCAGTGGTATCTGTCATCCACAAATGCTACTATATGTGTAACACCCTTTGCTAGTGGTTCATTAAATTCCTATATCCATCTCAAGGCAGCAGGACCAGCATGTTGTTCCATCTGTAGCCTCTAATTTGAGGGATGTGCTGTGCATTTTTAAAGCGCAACACAATTACGCACATTATCCAGTGTGGATACCTAGATTAAATTGTGTGCAACCAGCACCAGGCTTCTGCAAAAGTGCACAAACCTTCTCAGCTTGGTAGGCTATTTCACATAGCTTCCAAGTTTACACAGTACAAATCATCATCAATCCTCATTCCATATCCTCACTCCGGTTGCCGGAGAGCAACTGCATGCATCATCTTCTTCCCAAAAGGTTTCCCAAAAGTAGCACCTGAAGCATGGCGTTTCTATCTGCAATAGAGAAAGGCTTATGGCTGTGACGAACAATTGTGTAGTAGAGCAGAAGCATTGCTGTAATTGTTTGGGACAAGAGGGGCAAGGAAAGAAATGTGTGTGCATGTTTTGTGTGTGTGTGTGTGTGTGTGTGTGTGTTTGGCTTTTTGCCATCTCCAAAAATTGGAGATTGCTAATTAAAAAGGCACATCATTTGCCCTTGGTAACATATTTGTGCAGAATACTATCTGGATGCCATCTATTCTGCATGGATTGCACCTCTGGACAAGAGCTCTGGTTTCTCTTGGGAGAAGTAGGTCTGGATTCTCCTCACCACTATGAAAACGTCAGTATGTCATGGCAGGGAGTGCACCGCTTGATGACAAGAGCTGATTTGATTGATTGTTCTTTCTAATCCAGCCACTTTCACAACTGTGTCGTTTGTGCACCTCTGCACAAACGACATGGCAGACACTTAAGCTTTAGCCACACTCCTTGCAATAACATAATGATAACACAAAAAGATGTTTTGACAAAATAATTAAGGCAGCATGTTTACTGTGATGGATTACCTCACTTAGGCATTTTGCAGGTCTGTGAAAGATGTTTTTCATAACAGACAAAAATGAATGGCAGTGAGAGGCTTCTACAGAAGGTAGAGAAATGAAGCCTGACAACTAAAACTACAAAAGACAGCAGGCAGACACTGACAAGATTTATGTGAATGACAGACACAACCTAAATGATTAGCACAGCCTTAAAAAAAGGTTGGCATTGTCCTGTAATAGCAATGGTCCTGCACCAACTTAACATGAGTTAGGTTTTGGTCATCAACAACTCACTTAATTTAACTGAAAATACATCGCTAACATATCTGAGTGAAGTATTTACTGAAACATTTTCAGTGCCAGCCAAGTGCTTTTGATTTTTCTTTCCCGGCAAACAGTACAGATGTATAATATTTCTGTACAGTTCTAATGAGCATCATTACTCCTGCATTGATGCTGTGCCAAATGAACTCATTGAATTTTTAAAAAGGCGCAGTTATTTAAAGCAACTGATTTGAACATTAAATCTGCATCAAAAATCTGCTTGAGACTCGCATCACAGCAATTAAGCATATTTCCCAAGCCCATTAGCAATTAAATGGATAGGGCTGGGGTGAGGGGGTGCAGATTAAAGCATTTCTATAAACTTGGGGGAAAACATAATGCCATTACCTTCCCCTCACTTTTCAAGTTGCGTCGTTACTAAATCTCTGGGAAATATTGGTTTGCTCTGTGTAAAGTGATTGGGTCAGAAAGATACCAGAGGACAGGAAACTTAGCTGCTTTAGTCACAGCCTGAGCAGATGGTGAGTGTACACAGAATCCTGAAAATGAAGGCATGAAAACAAGTTTGGGAAACCTACCCATAGGAATTACAATCCTAAATCTGGCTGCGAGTGCAGAGACGTCCTGAATTCAGCCGCACTGTACAGTTTATGTATATCCAAGCCCTGCCAAGATATTCTCCCCTTGGTTGCATGGAGCATGTTCTTTTTCACATCACAGCACGCCTTTATTTTTTTCTTAACCCCTGTTCTTTTCCAAGCCTCTTGAAGCAGATCAGAGGTGGGACTTTGCTGAGGAATTTAATTTCTTGAGTCGAAGCGAAGAGGATCCTGCTTTCTATTAGAGGAACCACACTGTTGGGGACTATCACCGTAGTCCAGAAAGCAAGAAATCTCACAAACACAAACATGATAAGCTTTGTCTGTCCTGGTTCTTGACAGAGTGCTGAAATTCTGTGATTGTTACAGCAGTGGAAATCCCTTGGGTGGAAAATGCAACACAAGGCAGGTTCACTGAAGCACCTCGGGCACTTATTTGGCAGATATGGGACTAGACATGTCACGGTCGCACCACAATACATGACAGCAGCAAAATTAAAAAAAAATAAGCATACATTTAAAGTCATGAGTCTTAACATCTACATGGATATAATCTTCATCTGTATCATCATCTTTCTCAGTGCAATCTTCAGTGCAATAAAACCCAGTCCTTTTGTGCTATCAAATAACCATTACAAGAAAGTAATTACTTTTTGTTTTCCCTCTCTATTTTGAGCAGCTGAATTTTACGAGGCACATTTTGAATTCTAACTGTGTACGCTTGAGTCTTTTTTTTTTTTTAAGTTTTGGAATGCTATTATGCTGCACAGTAATAATGGAAGTAGAGCTAGCAGGTCCAGTCATGCATGATGTCAGCAGGGATTCTCTATGATATGTTATCTGTGTTTAGACAAGCCCCCCTGGGAGGAGAGCGTGAATAATCCTGGTGGGCGGCACAGGGGAGAGATGAGGTGTGACGGGTGCAGACCAATGCCATTTTGATACCTGTCATTTATCTTGTATTCCAAAGAACATGTAAGCATATAGCTTGTGGCAGCACAGTTAAAAAAAAAAGTCATTATCATCATCATCATAAATAAATACAACATATTTACATTCTTTGACTTGAAAATCAAGGGATATATTGTAAATGCTTATGGCTACATGGCTGCTTTTTACCATGCAAATGAATGGAATATGAAAATAATCTAAAAATAAGACACCATTAACACTTTCCAAACACCTCTGAGCAACACTTAAATTACTTTCAGTTAGATCCTGCCTCATGACGTCAATGTCGTGTCAAGTTCACACTTTTATTCCTTCCAAGAGAGAGAGAGAGAGAGAGAGAGAGATGGACGGAGATGGAGAAAAGAGACAGTTCTGCCTCTAATCAAAGTAGAAAAGTGGAGCAAAGTCTGGGGGTCAGGTGGACCTTGGCCTGCTGTCACAGACAGATGTTAAACCAACAAGTCTGCTGAGTGCTGCCAGTCCCCGGGGTGCAGAGTGGACACGTGCCACAGAATCTGTCAAGGTCCATACACATAAAGCATGCCAGACTCCAAGATGGATATCATTCAGTTCGCCTTGCCTGTAAGGCAGTGCAAGTTGCACATGCAGTTGCAGCTTTGACCAAGACAACTGAATCTGAAATGCTGGGTGGACACGGCACAGGTTGATGGCCTGGAAGAGTGAAAATCGGCTGACATGCTTCATGCACATGGTCCATTACCATGGACAGAGATTTGCCTTTTCTGGCGATGCTCCTCTTTAAGGGGAATTTAGTTAACAAGGCTAGTAGTTATTGACATGTTTGGTGCTTGAACACCTGAAACTAAAAGTGCAGTGGAGCACACAACTAATCCTGCAGTGATAAAAGTGTGAACCTGAAATGACTTTGATGTCATGAATTGGGCATCTAGAGGAGTCTGGAATGTGTTAATGGTGTCCTATTTATTAATTTTATATTCCTTTCATTTGCATGGTGAAAAGTAATTATGTGGCCTTTTGCATTTTCACTGATATGGTGGAGATGATGTATTTGTTTATGCTAATCCACAAAAAAAGTACATAAAAGTAAATTGTGATCTCAATAAAGCATTATGTTATGTGTAAACAGTGCACTTGGTTGTTTACAAAAAGCATAAGTGACACAACTTGAAAAATATTACAATGCAAATGAATTGGCACACATGGACAGTGCTTTATATTCGGTCTTTACAAGCTGTGCATTTGCAGCCTGGAATCAGCAGCACCCCTTTTTTGCATGATTTACCCAGTGTGTCCTTGTGGCAGAAGGCAAGTTGGCGAAAGGCTGCATGTGGCCTGTGTTAGGAGCTGTAGGTAGTGGGCACAGCTTGTCTGGGCTCCAACACTGGCTACAGGGACGAGCAGTGAACACAGTAGCAGCAGGATCAATGCTGTGCTACAGCTGACCACATCAAAGGCAAACACTGTGTGAGGCAAAGGAAGGTTGGTGATGCCACTTCCACAGCAGTTTCTCTGCAGTGAGTGGAGTAATTGCAGGTAAAGCAGGACTCTTGGCAGGTGAACATACTCTGGTGTTGCATGAAGGTAATAGATAGATAGATAGATAGATAGATAGATAGATAGATAAAGAAGGTCACATCTGCCCTCTGAGCTGTGATCCATAAACAATGTTCTAATATTCAGCAGGTTTAAAAGTGCTTGACGACCCTATTCAATATGCCTCTGCTGATCCCTCCATCTTAGCAAGGATGCTCAAGGGTGACAGCATTTGTCAAAATCCCTCTATATGCTGAGGCAAAATGACAGACAGCGTTTGCAAAGAGATGAGGAGAATTTCACTCAGTTGTCTTTTTTTTTTTGTTTTCAAATTTTAAGCAGGAGGTGGTTATTGCACCTCTACATAAAAACAAAACAAATCCGTTTGCAAATCCAACAAAGCCATTTCTGCATGGCATATTTAAGCACAGGGGCGTATTGGCTGTGGTAAATATAGTGAGGGTTTTAGTGAGGTTTGGGAGTGGTAATTATGCACAAATGTTAATAAAGAAGGAAGTAACAGAATACATTGTATTTTTGATCATGTTACTTATGTTAAACATATGGATAGGTGATTTATTGCTGTGAATTAAAGTACAGCCGAAGTCTAGATCAGACTTGTTAGATTTACAGTGTATATTCATCAATTTTCTAATACTTCTACAAAAACCTATATACTTCCTTTGAGTATTTAGGTGGCCAGGCCAGCCAGCATTAAACATTATTCTCAATTTTGTTCTTCAAAACTTTCTAACAACCTTCATTGTAATGTAAAGTCTGATGATTTTAAAACTAAGTGGAAAAAGTAATGATGTGTGCTAGTTTGTACTGTTCTGAGGTTATTATAAATCATCTAGCTGAAGTAAGATTAATAACCATCCAGTGAGTTTAAATGACAAAAAAAATTCATCTAGATCATTCTCACCGACAATTATTTTCAGTTTTTGTGGGTAGAGAGACAGAAAAAAACTAATTTGTACAGCAGTGTGTGAATATAACCAAATTTAGATGATGAAATAATTCAGCTTTGTGTCTGCAAACTCTCAACCATTTTATCCCATCCTTTGTCAAAAGTAAGGTTTGGTTTTTACATACTATTCTCATTATATTACATCATACCATAAAAAATGATACATAAATGCTAACACTAGTATTTACATCAATACATATTTATAAAGCAAGAGCAGTCTAAAGGTAACTTACTGCACTGTAGTCCAATGCTGGATTGGTTCATATAGACTAGAAGGAGATTTTCACCCACTGACCCAAGTGCAGCAAAACTGCATTCTACTTTAAAGCAGTGTGACTCAGGCCTCCACATCTGCTGCTTGAATTTATCAGCCCTAGGCACTGGGAGCAAAAAATTGCATTAGCATAAAAAGTGTCTCTATATTTGAAGTTATACCATGAAACATATTATTAAATGTCACAGATTCTGGTCTGTTAACATCTAAACTGGGCAGCGAGGAAGCCATAGAGAGATCACAAAGATTATCGACAGCCATAAATCTGAAAAACCTGAGCAAACAAGGGCTGAGATCAAACACGGAGGCAATGCAGGCGCTCCGAATGTAAGGAAATGTGACAGCGAGGAAGGAAGTATTAAAAAGCCTTTATGATAGTGGTTAAATCAATCAGCCAACATGTTTCGACCGCTGTAGGTCTTCGTCAGGGCTTTAACCCTGATGAAGCCGTGACACGAAGCCCTGCCTTCATGTTTGAAGCACTTTTCCCCCGTTTCCAAGAGCACCTGACACATTTTTGATCTAAGTTTTATTATATAGAGCAACCAGTTACCTTTTTCTTTTTTCTGCAAGGGTTGAGATCACTTATCAAGTCAGAGCTGCCTGCTGGTGGCAGCCTTTAAACGACTTCTGTGCTGACAGTAAGCATAGGGGAAGTTAAACCTATTATAACAGTGGCAATCGCAGATGAACCTAACTGTCTGAAAATTGTTCTCAGGAGCTTTAAGATCTCACAAGTGTCATGCTTAGCATAGATATTTTTATACAGATTCATTAAAAGGCTATTGTGACTTCATTTTTTAAAATATTTCAATGCATTAATTCATAATTATATCTAATATGTTTCATTAACATGTATCATTGTATTTGGACGTGTGCATCCATTTTGTCCTCCAATTTGTCTCAATTTTTGTCTCAAATGTCAGGCAATTTCCATGATTTCCTTTTGTGGTAACAATCAATTTGAATTGCCCTGGATTGACTCACATCCTGCTTTAAAATTGGCCCAGAATTTTATATCAATAAATTACAACATTATACTATGACTTAATTAATTATAAGATTTATATATTATATATTTATATATATTTAACAGTTTTTTTTTAACCTTCTCTCACTTTTTTCTCTCACAGGAACACAAGATATTTGTCAAAAAAAAAAGTGTTATCACAGTTTTGGAGGCAGATGATGTTGTCTTGTGGTAAATGAATCAACTTTAGGTTGGAGACAAGTGTGAATCCACCAGCGGCTTATATGTGGCTTGACAGGCTGTGGATATACTCAAAAAAGTATTGTAGCTAAGCTTGTGATCATCTGGACTATATAAAGCAACACTGTGCCTACTGCAGAGGAAGACTGTACCGCTAAGGAGCAGCTGAGAGATTTCAGCAGGCAGTAGATGTCTTACTACAGGCCTGAGTTTGTAAATGAAACACCATAATCCGATTGATGCAGAGCCTTCTCGCAGTAATAAATCTTGTTCATTTACACAATGTACTGTATATCATATTATCTGCATGGTGTCTAAACACTCTCTGCATGTCTTTCTCTCTCTCTCCCTTTCTCTTAGATCCCTCAGGTGAGCTACGCCTCCACAGCCCCAGAGCTGAGTGACAACACCCGCTATGACTTCTTCTCGCGGGTGGTGCCCCCGGACACCTACCAGGCTCAGGCCATGGTGGACATCGTCAAAGCCATGCGCTGGAACTACGTCTCTACCGTAGCCTCAGAGGGAAACTACGGAGAGAGCGGGGTCGAGGCTTTTATCCAGAAGTCTCGGGAGGACGGTGAGTCTCGAAGCTTTCCCACAAGCACGCCAGATTTATTTACACTAATGTGAACTATCTGAATCTCATTTTATGAGCCACTGATCAGATTTACAAGAAATCCTGCAGTATTTCACAACTAATATGAACCGGAATGGCTTTCAATTGTAGAGGTATTCAACTCAATCTCTCAAATATGTGTTTATTAAAAACATCCAATATGCAGCTTGATTATGTAAACATAGATAAAGCCCATTTTCAAAACCAATTTCTAGAGATGCAGTGACTCCTTTCATTACGCTCGATGTTGCATTTCATTTACCTGTTTGCCAAAAAACCATCATGGGCTGTTTGTTGCTAAAGGATCCCACGCTGTATCTTGGACCGCAAACCTGCACGATGGCTGGACACCATGTGACACATCAGTTAGTCTGTGAACATGTCATGAAGAAGCAGCTTCTGAATTGTTTAATCAGCTTGATGAATAAAAGCAGGAACTCTCCCTGGAAACCGGCCAGTGTCTCTTTAGAGCTATCTATGCTGTATTAGTTGACACAGTGACCAGCATCTGCTCATTTGTCGCTCAAGTGTGGAATTAATCCACTGGATATAGTTGTGGCTCCCAGGGCAGCACTACAGGTTAATGGACATTCACACCACTGTAAGCTGTGAGTGTTGAAATGAATGAAATCCTATGATGTGTTTATTGGTATACTTACTATCTTGTTTGAACTCATCTCCTAGGTTTATATCTGATGCTTGTCTTAGTACACTGCAGACTGGGGGTTGATCACTGTTGGTTGCATATGCATATTATAACCACTTCTTTGTATGCATAATAAGGAATAAAATAATTTTCTGCTAAAGAAAGTACAGCAAACACTTGAGGATGAATCACTTCCCCCCCCCTAATTTCTCTGAAACTAAGGTTAGATTGTTCTCCCTTTGCTCTGTGCCTGTGGGATACTGAGCTCGCAAGAAATGATTAATTCTGCTTCTTTTTTCATGTTGGTTAAGAGCTGTAGGCTATTCATCTCTTTCTTACCAAGCTTAACCTGTCTGTGATTGATGTGTTGTTGGCAGCTTAATCTCAAAGTAAGTAGATACTGATTCGTATCGTAAGGCAAATGAATAATGAAAATATTGGAAAGTTAAGCAGGTCACTGCTGAATGAACGTTCAGCCTTGATGAATTAATGACTAAATGGAAAATGGGATTTCACTTCATTCAGTCACACTGCATATTTGAAATTACTTGTTTACCTCACCATGTGCGCAAATGACCGTGTGGCCACATCCACACAAATGTGTTTACAAGAGAATGTATTCATGTGAGTGTGAGAGGGAGTAAGAGTGGGGTGGATGGGGTATAGTGGGTTGCTGCGGAGTGTTTCCATCTTCTCTATAATGCCACAAAACAGAAATTATTATGACAAATCGTGCACAGCAAGATCATCCACTTTGCTTTAAAACTGACATATAGCTTAGAGATGGAAATATTTACCATAATTTCAGTTTTTTAAAACATGGGAACTGCTTGGTATGATTAATGCTGAAATCTGCATTCTTCCCCTGAAATCTGAGTTTGCACTAAGCTCTTAACCCCTATCTCCAGGGAATACTTTTAGCTGCTACACAAGTACACAGAGGAGGAGATGAGGGAATTGAATTTGAGTTTCAAAGACTGAGAGAAAGACAGTGTGAATGAGAGGCAGGAGAGTGAGCCTTGAGCTACAGAGGGAGTTTGTGTTGTGCTGTGTTGGGAGTACAGTGGGCTCGGTGCAGAAAGCTGCCCGCACACGCTCAGTGTGACTCCTGACCCCAGCTGAAGCAGAATGTAATCACTACCGACATGTCCAGTGCTCTCTGTGCCACTGCATCCCTCTTTTTCCTGCCAGCTCTAAGCTGCTGCCCATCACCAATCGTCCTGGAGAGACACCAGCAGCACATTACTCCCACAGAGCCACCTAGTCCCTCCAGCTCAGCCGGGGAACTGTCCATATGAAGGGAACCCAGCACATAACAATCCAAAGGGGACTTGGACTTGTAGGTTATATATGCAGCGATTTTACAGAAAGTGAATTCTTAATGAATAGAGATGGAAGTCATTCCAAGGGGTTGGAATTGATTTAGGTTGTAAATTTAATCCTCACTCTGTTTTCTGGAAGAAAATAACAGGTTATACAGAAGTACACTTCTGCCAAACGTGCAAAGGAAGACAGTATGCCAAATATCCTACTCTTCACAACTCTTAAACTCCTCTTCACAACTCATTAGCACAACCAGGGCAGCACAATCTCACATAGCTACACCTCTAGTTCACGCTATGCAGGTGGCATGAGACAGAGATATAACTATGTGGGATAAAGGAGAGAATAACAAGTGCTTGACAGCATATCCATGTAGTTTTGTGACATGAAATTGGATCAATCTGTTATACATTTTTTACATAAAAATGGTGGTTTAAATATGGTTATGAATAGCAATGCTGAAAAAAAGATGTATATCACTGAAAACAAAAGACTTTCTTACTTTCTTACATTCATAAGTGCTCATTTTTCTTTATTATGTCACAAATGATTAGAAATGCTCTGCAAGCTACACTAATTGGGAATCATTTTATTATTCCAATTAATTATCCCAATTAACTGGGATTGTGTTTACCTGCTCTAAATTATTTAAATGAACTTATATACATCACATGTGCAAATTGCTGACGAAAACAAAAGCATTTATTAATGTAACACAGCTACAACTACTGCTTTGATTAAAAAGGGATGACAACAAGTGTAATAGTACTAGTAGTAGTAGCAGTAATTGTAGTTGGAGCAGTCATAGAAGCCATGTAGTAGCAGTAGGATAACATTATATGCATTCTGAAGGCAGAAATATAGAGTGAAAACACAATGACAATGAAATTTAGATATCACATAGAAATTATCCAAATATCTACTGATTTACTCCCATTACCTCAAGGTTCAGAGTTAGATTTGACCTGTCTTATGCACTGCGACACTGTAAGTATGTTTGGACTGAACTATATGCTCTGAACATGGATAGCGCTCTAGGTTCATGAGTTCTGTCTGTCCCATGAGTGCAGTAAAGCTTCGTGACACCTAAGAGAGACTGATGACTCCAGTGCTGCTGGTCTAACATCAGTCCACTGAAAGCAAACAGCTTGCATCTGAAACTATTCACTCGTTCCTATTCACTGCTCTCTTTAGGCTAATGAAATGATATTCAGTCATGGTCATCTAATTTTGGTCAAATATGGAAATGATATGGCTCTGGAGAATATTTGACTGAGCTCGTGCATTTATGTGAATTATATGGGCACCATGCCTACCTGGCTTTAAAAAAAAAAAAAAAAAGAAGATGAAAGAGATGACCTTGGAAAGCAAACAAGACCGAGACACACTTCATTCACTTGCCACTTGCCACATCTGTCTTTCTGACAACATTTTTACTGTGTTTCTGAAAGCTACAGCAATGTATTATGTTGTATTTGTTGAGGAAACACGAGAGCTCTGATAAAAGAAAGGCCTTACAGTTGTGACCGAATTTTTGTTTGAGAGCTTTCTCAGATTTCACACTGTCACTTGATTTCACCACCTGACAGTAAAAGACAGCTTGTCTGGTAAAAACTGTCAACCACACATGCAAAATCACCAGTTACAGACAGACATTGCACTCAACTCAGTCTCTTACAAGATCATTGAACAAAGTCGTCCCCCCTACAGCTCCTTTGAATATGGAAACTGTAGAGATTTGATTTCCAAATGCAAAGAAAACTTGCCCTAAGATAATAAAACGTACCTTGGTTCTGTAACAATACCTTGTTTCCTTGTTTCATTTTCTGTACAGACACATATGAACTGGCATTACTTATTTTCCATATGCTAAAAAGTATGGTTTGAATCCAGTGTTTTTTTTTTTCCCCCCTCCAGTCTCTGACTGACTGCACAAGAGAGCCACAACAACGAAGCAGGCAGTCCTGTCTAAATCAAAGCCACAGGTATTTGGCTGCTAAATGGCTTCTGCAGCCGTCTGCTCACATAATAAAGCAGCCAGATCAGAACTGGCCAAATGTTCTGTCTCATTAACCAGCCAAAGGCCACACTGAGCAGCGCTGTTACCTAGCTAATGTCACATTGTTTTCACTGCTCGGTTCCATCTATGAAGCTGAATTTACAGTTATATTGAAGAACAACTTTTACATTTGAAGTTCAGAGTGCTTGGTCAGTACAAAAGACAGAGTGGATTAAGTTAAATGCACTGAAATGGATTTTTTGGATGGTTAATTTATGACTGGCTCTATTGAGCAAAAGAGCAAAAATTAAAACTGTACATCTGCGCTTCAGTGCTCCTTTTTAGGCAAAATTAGGTGCATTATCAAAGTTCTTGTAATAGGAATATCCACAGCTTGGAAATGATATTTAACTGCTCTATTCAAGTAATGGAACCACTCATCTGTATTAATTGAAGTCTCCTCTTTTGTTTACTCAATCTGCACAAAGGATGCTTTTACACAGATTATCTTGGAGCGTTCACGATGTCTGGTAGCAGTCTGTCAGCTGTCAGTGTGTCAGTTTCATTGTAGACAAGCTCATGATGGTTTGAGGCCTCATTTGTCTCTATCAGAGGTGTGTCTGTTCTCGAAGGGAATTCATTTACACAACAAGTCAGACAGAGATAAATACAAGACCATTTTGTCTATTATGCTTTCAAGATGAACTGATGGGGCTCATCTGGTAGAGCGCATACCGTATTGTCGTTGCAGCGGCGTAGGTTCGATTTCATCCTGGGCGCTTTGCTGCATGTCATCTTCTCTCTCTCTTCCGCAACTTTTCTACAATAAAAAATGAAAAAGAAAGAAAGAAAGAAAGATAAACTGATTACTGTGTTGACCTTTTCACCATATGCCGCTGAGATTCGAGCTTCAAAGCTCTAGCTTGTATTCCTGGGGTGAAATTCAGTTTTATTTCCACCCTCCAGTCACATAGATCGCAGGGCTGCTTTCAACCTCATGAACAGAAATTAGGATATTTTAAATTTCGGCATTACTTTTCCTCACAGGACACAGAATCACAGTTTTAAGGCACAGCTGAAATAAGTTAAAAATAAATAAATAAAGAACCAGATTAATTTATATTATTATTTATGTTTATGTTAAGACAGAACATCAGTATCAATTTATTGCAAGAATTTATCGCAGAAACACTCCAGTTTCAACGCTGTGGTACAAAATATATCAATTTATATTAACAGCAGTGATAGCAGATATAAATAGAAATTGTCAAACTCTGCTTAAATTTGCAAGCGTATTTTTTTATTTATTTATTTATTTTTTTAACGTGGACTGCCGTCCTGCCCTGATATTTTGCACAGAGAGCAGCTGTGCACACGCCCCTTGAATAAGGTTGTGGGTTGCCAGGTTGTGGTGACAGATGAGTAGAAATTGTACGTAGTGTGTGGATTGTGTGTGTAGATGGTGTTTAGTAGATGATCTGGCGTCTTGGGTAACGTCACACAAACATGCAAAACTTCTGGATCAATGTATAACAATTATTCATAATAAAGTTTAAGGGCCATGTAAATTATGGGAGTGGGAGAAACAACAAAACAGGAGCACACTGGGAGATGGCCTTGAAATACAGGAGAAACCTGGGAAAAACGGGAGTGTCTGCAGGTTTATGTGGGTGCCAGTCTCCCATGTAGAGTTTCCCACCCTAGTTTTCCAAAATGGCGACCATGTGAATAAGGTGAACTGTGGTCATGATTTTGTTTTGTTTTCTGGGGGAGTTTAGTATGTGTAGGATGTGAGATGACTCAAGGTGCTACTGGCAAGAGATTCTAATATAATTTGATGCTGGCTCACTGGCCTTTCAAGCAGAAACAGAGGTAAACTGGACACTCAGTGTTTGGTCAGGCTGGCCAGACATGAACGTCCTTTACATAATGAGGAGAAGAACTATTTTTTGACTATTTTGACTCTCATACAGACCCTAAAAAAAGTAGTTGATATAACCTTGTCAGTATGTCTGCTCTATAGAGATGAATGCAGTTTATGAGGGCATTTTATGAGGCCATACTGACTTAGTTAAATCTTTTTTTCTTGCTCTGTGATAAATATGTTCCAAATTTTACTAACCATAATTTGGAAATGACACTCAAACTCTGTCTCCCGCACAACTCTGAATGCTGAATTTTTCTGCAAAGCCAAGAAAGGTAGAATTACACCTCACGTACAGTACAACGCAACATCCGCTGTCAGTAAACATGCACAATATGAACATGTGTTCCATCTCTTAAAATAAATGTGTTTTCTCACATTAAGGCTGATAATCCAGATGGTGTGTGTGATGAGGTGTTCATCTCGGTGCTTTCATTCACAGCCTATACACTATACTGAGGAGTCATTCTCACCACATTGTTGAGCTGCTCAGCCTCCCCTCCATCTTTGCTCACCAATCCACAGCACGACTTCCTCAAGTGTTTGCTGGGCTTGTAAATTCTTGAATTCGATTGTTACAGCCTATTTAAAAAGCTGTCCCCTCCGCAGTGACAAATAAGGGGATAATGCTGCTGTTATGCAAGCCTTTCAGTTTCACCATAAATAAGATTATATGATTTTCAAGTTAAACCGTAATCTACTTAATCTTGACTGGATTTTCCTTTCCCTTTGAACGCTGTTATACTTTCTTGATGCCATGAAAACAACACTCCAGTTTGTCATGGAGAGGAAATTATTATATTTTCAGTGGATAAAAATCAGAACTTCTCTGTAGGCGTTTTGTAGTTCACATACTCTCCACTTTTAGTATACTGCATGTGAGATGCATAATCTACCCATCAAAGAGGAAAATGTGGTCCTTGCTATACATGTTTCCATGTTTAATTCGGTCTCCAGCCAAAAACAACATCCTGATAAGCTGTTATTCATTGTCTTTTTCTCACACAGGAAAGCATGTGAAAGTCTTGGAGATGTGTTTTCACTGATCTTGGCACCTTATTTACTGCTGCATACTTGATTTTTGGCTGCATGCCACTGTGTTCACAATCATCAGCTGACATCTAACTTCTGCATAATATTGAGCACTTGCTGTATTTCCGTCACAGGCGAGCTCAGCCACAAAGTGATAAACTCTACAATAAACGAGGTGTTCGCTGACTCATAATTATATTTGCTGGCAGGGAATAGATTCATTTAAGACCTATGCAGACGGGATTAGTTTCCCAAATGACATTTAAGTTTTAATTACTAACATAGGATGTCTGAAATTTAATTTACCTATTCGGACAGGATTACAATCTCTGTAATTTCTCCCCATTATTACAGATATGGGAAGGGCTACCTGAGGCTGTCAATACAGTCACCTGTTTGAACAGCTTGCAGGATCGGACCTTCTCCACTGATTTTCTGTGTTTTACATGTGTTAGATGTTGTTGGGCTACTGCTAGGCTGTTTAAAACGGCCAAAAAATGTTCATATATCTCTATAACAGCAGAACATCGGGGCACTATACAGTGGTGTATAGGCTGGCCTACAGATGTTTCAGCAAAAAGCATGTTATTTGCACTCTAATGTAATTCAAATAAAAATAAATAAAATAAATAGGGCATTTGATATAGGTATTCGATAGCAATCAAAACATCCGTGAAAACATCCCTCTGTTAAATTCCAAACAGGTTAGCTTCCAGACGGGATTACATTTATCAGAGGACCTTCTGAGTTTATGAAAAACACCAGGTTATTTGCTTTGTAATAATCACTGAGGTCATCAGTAAAAAAAAAAAAACACAGACATGGTCAATTTGGATGGGACTAAAATCACTGAGGACATCTGTGATACACCAAATTACCTGATGTCCCCCGGTAAAACAAAACCCTTTTTTTCTTTTCTTTTCTTTTCTTTTCTTTTCTTTTCTTTTCTTTTCTTTTCTTTTCTTTTCTTTTCTTTTCTTTCTTTCTTTCTTTCTTTTTCTTTCTTTCTTTCTTTCTTTCTTTCTTTCTTTATAGTATTAGTTAGCTGACATTTCCATAAGCATGCATGGATTCACAGTGTTGACTGGCATCAACCATAATGGCACAAGCCCTCTTGTTGCCACCGTAATTGAGATAAACATAAGGTACAACCATTCCATGTACACTGACACAAGAAAAAAAAAGAAATAAAAAATAATAAATAATAAAAACACCATTAAAACAGTGAATCCACTTCCAGTATTTCATTTAATTTCAAAGTGTCATATTTTGCACGAATTAATAAATTCCCACTGTAAGTAAACAGGAATCTAAACAGTGATTTGGAATAGCTGAGTCAAACCAAAACTTGGCACCACATCTTTTTTTCACAGACTCAAAGTTCGATTGTCAGAAGTAGAAAGCGCTTCTTTATTCCACATTTTATCTTCTCTGGAAGAGGAAACAAGAGGACCAGGTGGACAGACATATGCGAAGGCCTCCGTTTTGCCAGACTGTTCAATGTCCATTTGTTGTCCTTGCAACACAGTAGGAGGCACAAGTTGAGAAAATAATTCACATTGCTTGCCATGTTCCATCTGCAGCCATGGTTGACCATTGTTCTCATGCTGGAAAGGATATATAGTGTGCCAACATCCACATACCACTACAATGTAAATTCAGCAGAGTGAGATACCCGCTCACTCATACAGTGTGGTGTCATGCACAATGGAAGCAGCTTTTGGATCCTGTATGATTCTCACAGTCATGTATAGAAGGGATCAGAAAGCTGATATTTCATATATAGAGTTGTACATAGATTTACTGCACATCTTAAAGACTTAAGTATGGACCTACAGGACCTTTTAGACTTCACAGCACTCCATACCACACTGAACAGTGTGTGGCCGTTCACATGGCCCCTCCGCATTGTTCATTGTATAAGTGCAATCAAATGTCCCCACTATAGAGGCTGGAGTCCATTATCCTGCATGATCACAAGAGGCAAGGACTAAGGCACTTTTTCACTATGATGACTTGCTTTATGCCCTTGAAATTCAAGGCTGTCCTTGATGCACTAGTATTTGCTCCCTTGTTGGTAGAATTCTTTTTTCTTTCTTTCTTTCTTTTCCATTCTGAGAATCAGAAAAACTTCCCTGTTCTCTGGTGTCCTTATTAGAGACTGCTTGGTCCTCTGTAGCATTGGAGGCTGAGATACTTTGGCATTTTATTTTCTTCTTGTACAAAGAACCATGTTTCTTCACTGTCACTGATGAAGCCCCTTGCCTTACATAATCAAGTTCAGTGGGTTTGAAAGAGTCAGTAGATGGCAAAATAATAGGCCTTAATTTCATATCAAATAAAATATATACTGTATGTATATATCAAATGTAATATATACAATGTCGTGTTTTGTTTTTTTGTTTTTTGGGCATTGCTTTTCCAAAGTAAGTACACTATCTTTCCAATATTATCATCTATGATTAGTGAGAAGGATTTTCTCAAATATTATAGTTAAGTATGATTTTTTTTTATTGTATTTTAATTTTTTTAGATAACAGTTGAAGCAGAGAGGAGGGCAGGGACAGCAGACAGCAGCACAGGGATGACAGGGAGATTATGCAAATGTTAGCAATAAGGTCTCCGTACTGTATTCTTTGTCAGGAGGGAAATGTCAAGAAGAGGGATGATTTGAGGACTCGTTAACCACTAAAAGAGAAAGATTTCTGAAGAATTCTGCCATGGTGTTATTATTTTATTTTTCACTTTTTTCAGTTTATTTGTTTGTTTATTAGCAATAAATAGTAATTGTTTTGTATGGACAATACAAAACAAAATGACACATTACTTATTCTACATATGGAAAGTCATGAGACAATAATAATAATAATAATAATATATCATAACAATATTACAAATATTATTATGATATTACAATGATACAGTCAAATCGTTTGCAAAATGATAGCTTGATTTATTGAAAACATTACTCTGCCATGATAAAAACAGTTACCAAACAGCGGACCAATAATTCAACAAGTCTGATATTATAAAATTTTTTAATTCACATCAAATTTTCTGTGCTAAAGTGTGCCAAGGTCATTTTTGTTAGGTCATTGTTTTGTACAATTTGAGTCACGAAATAAGAAAGAAAGAAAGAGAAAGAAAGAAAAATGCACTTAGTCACTGAGTGCATCTCCCCTTGGCTCAAAATCTCAAACCCAGGAAATCCCTCTCTGGACTCTGACAGCTGCTCCTTCAGCCAGGCCTCATTGAGCACTGATGATTGCTGTGCAGGGCTTCTGAGGGTTAAAGGAGACATTAGGTGAATTTACTTTGACAGTGCATCCACCTATATCCTTGGTATTTTCCCCTTCTCCCCAGCACTGAGCGCCTACTTACATTATTCATACTATAGCCATACAGCGGCACAAGGCTGTAGGTAGAGCAGCAAGCATTCTGGGAAAAAATGCTTTTGTAAATGCATGAGCTGCTCAGGGATCTGGGCAAACTTCAACAAAATCTGACATGTACATTAACACAAAAACATGCCTTTAATTGATGCTATTTACATATTTGACTTCTAGATATTCATTAACAAGAAAGCTGGAAAAGTGATAATATATGAAGTAGGACAGAACATGTCAAACATGTCGGGGAAACTATGATAACCTACTTATTTTGTGATCAAGAACCTTTTATGTTTGAACATGTTAGGAGTGAAAGATCATCATTTACCATTGCCCTTTTCTCTGCACATAAGCATACTCAGCATATTAAAATAAGTAAACCTTTATGCGACTTTTGAGACTTTTACAAATACTAACCTATGCACATGACAAACAAACACTGGGACAGGTGTTATACAAAATATTACCACCATATATTTGCTTAAATTTCCTTTCTTATTTCTTTTAAATAGAGTAATGTTTCATGTTCTCATTTACATCATTGACTTCAGCTATATCATTATGTTATTTGATTTGCCCATCTCGCACTTTTTATTTTCCACTGCTCATTACCTTTTTTGATTAGCATTTTGCACCATTTTGCAAATGGTTTCATGTCTTTAAACCTGTCAAATCCAGAGTACACTTCCGAGGTTTGCTTCATTTTACTTTCAACCACCTGGAACTTGGTTCTTCAGACAGTTTCAAAACCAATGAAGGGTTTTAGCTGCAGGTGTGCAGAGAGAACGATTGTCAAGCCTCAAGACAGTGCCACAGAACTTCTTTTCTTTTTTGCATAATATGCTTTATCTCTATCATGTCAGAGAAAACTGCCTACACTCCATGAAAGAGTGTCCCAAAGTTACCTTTGAGAGAGCAGAGATGTCACAGGCTTTTTTCCTGTTTTCTTATACTGTAATTTATTGGCATTATGATCATAATGGTAATTTAATTGCTTTTGATAAAATTTGTTGAAGTTTTCACCTCAAACCAGTGGGTCCTTTGTGGAACTTCTGTAATGTTGTCAGTGGCGTTATTAGGTAGTCTGTAATATGTGCAAAAATTCCCACTGCATCTCTTATTTGCTGTTAAACAATTAATGCAACTTTTTCCTAGTATTAAGTAGTGACTTTCCTCAAGTGTGTCATTTGTTCTTGGAAGTATTTGAGTCGGTCCAGTTTAGAGCCAGAGGCACAGGACTGCTATTTTGACTCAAATGACAATCTGACAAAAGGGAGCTCATTTGAGGATTATTCATCACTATATCTTGTCCAGAAAGGCTTCTTTGTGCCCTTGAGGAGGCTGACCTGGGCCATCCAGCCTCCTTCTTGCAGCTATCAAAATAAGAGGCAACATGAGCAAGAATGCCACAGGCAATCCTAAAGGTGAGAGCACTTTTCAGAGTCTCTTCACAGGGTGGAGGAACTCTCCAGTAGTTTGATTCTTTTGAAACCGAGGGGGCATCTGTGAACCGTGGTGCACCCTTTAGAGGTTTCTGGAGGGACACCTGTTCTTCGATTTCCCATGTCAATTTTTCATCTCATGTGGACTGAACTTTTGTACATCTATCAGTTTTGGGAAATTCAGCTCTAGACTTTTGTCTTAAAATTTTTAATCTCACTTTTATTAACGTATGCTTCAGTGGATACTTGTTCAATAATCATTTAAATGATTAACAGCATGAGGCCAAAAAAGAAAAATGTCAGTTTTTCCCTGTTCCCTAAGGGCTCGTTCTATATTTAAGCCCGCAGAAATTCTGCAGTATTTGCTGACAGTTGAAGCATTCATTCGCAGAAACGTCTCTATCAAGTGCAGTCTTTCCTCATTGGCTTTGAAGTCATCCAAAGACACAACTGTATGTTATGGACTAAAATCCTCTGGGCTTCCTCACTGCAGAATTCAAAAGTAGTCACACAGTTTTGAGACAGCAAAACATTCTGTCACACATCTGTGGCAATAAAATGTTTGATTGCATTAAGTATACAAAGCCCAGTTAACTCGTGCAGTACTCAAAGCTAATATGTAGATTTAACAGAGATGGCAATGATAGCAGATCATCCAGCACATCCTCCAACCCAGACGACCACATAGGTCGATTGTTGCTACCCTCTAACACGACTTAAAGAATATGTCACATTGGACTGTTTCTTAAAACCGTAGCATGCATGCGCACAGACAACTCTCAAAACCGTCACCATTTGGTTACATTTAGACACCAAAACTACTTGGTTAAGTTTAGGAAAAGGGTTCGGTCACAGTAAGGACCTTCGTCGTCATGGGCACAATGATAAACACAAAGACATGAACAAAACAAAAATGAAACCTAAACAACTGGAAATGAACACTGGTTTCGCTTCACTCAGGATTTATCGGGGCTCCTACCAAAAAAAAATTGATGCTTAGTGCACAACAAAATAAGCAAAGTCTGGTAGAAAGTAGTGACCTATATGCTAACAATGCCAATAGGCCATTTTCCACCCAAAAAGTGCTGATACAGAAACTTGAAGTTGTGACTAATCTAACCATAGATCCTGATTATGAAAGCTGTTGCATGCAACATGTATCACCTGATAAACCCATCACCCCTGCCCACTTTCCAGTTAGACAGCATCATTAACATTTGCTCCTCCTTATGAGAGGGAGCAGAACACATAGTTAAACTCTTCAGCTTAGGTTTAAAAGCATTTTCATCTCAAAGCTAAGCCTTGCTCAGTGGATTCTCCATGGGTAAATATAAAGACCTGTGGTTTTCAGGTGAGTCATTTCATCACAGTGAAGGAAAGCTCATTTCACAGTGCTCAGAGGCCTGTCTTTGATTTATAAATCATTTACCCTGAGTAAGAAAATGTCATTCAGTCAGTTTGAAATCTAATTTATAGTTGCCCCAGACCCTGTTGTCATGTACCTTTTATTTATTCAGGATCTGGGAACTGAATAGACAGTACTCTCAAGCAAAAGTGCTGTGATAACCTCAATGGTCGAGAATGACATGGAATTATTGTTCCGTCCCAAAGAATATAAAATACAAGTACCAAAATGTCTGCGTATTTCTTGTGCACCCTTAGGTTGAATCATTTGTTCAAAAAACCTTGGTGCTGACACATTTCAGAACTTCATAGCTGAAAAAATTATACATATATAAATATATAAAATAATAATAAAAGGATTTCTCACGGTGCTGTCGACACAGAGGACCAATTTGTCCTCACATCACTGGGTTGAAATAATGCTAATGGAGCTAATGGAGCTGTACCAGCAACAATGTTAGAGCGATTATATGTGAGCACAAGGTTATGTTGACAATAGCTGTCTTCATGCAAGTCAGTATTTTACTTATAGAGTTTGACTGAGGGCCTATTTTTGTATGTTTTTTATTTTTTTATTTTTTTTTTTATTTTAAGCTGCCAATATTTAGTGCCAACATTCAATATATTTAACTCTGACCACATGCCAAATAAATCCCAAAGTGTTACAAGTACTCAGTTTCTACCAGAATGTGATTTTTGGTATAGTATGGTGGAAAAACTTCTGAAACAGCATTTAGACTGTGATCTAATAATAATAATAATACACTGACTGGCTGATATTTCTTTTTAATAAAAATGATATACTGGCCCAGTATACTCGCTTAACCCTAATTGCAGATTTTTCACAGTTTTGGCATTTATGCTGCAGTCTGGGATGTTATTTAAATGAATGATGGTGTTAAATGATGTTAAAACATTATGGTGGTACTCTTTGCTATTTCACCAAGTTCTCTCTGGGAAATGATGTCACCAGAAAGATCAACAAATCAGAATTGTTTTGTCACAAGTGGGCCTCCTCAAAAATTAACTAATCATTTATTTTAGAGTCTTAAATTTGCATCAGCCTGCCCATGCTTTAGCGGCCCTGTGGGGTTGTATCTATTGTTATTGCAAAAAATAAGTTACTTAAAATATTTCCTCATAAATTTCTTTCATTTAAATGTCACAGATGGGCTTTTCGGAAACAGTTCATCCTATAAAACACCAAAAATGATGGAAATACCCCCATTTAAGAGGACACTGCATTTTTACCAGCCTCTGAAAGCACTGTGAACCAAACTGTAGGGACACTCTGGGAAGATTAATACTGTTTGTGTAAAATAACATGTTCTGTCACTGCTGCCCTCTTGCCTTCTAAGAGCTTCCAATGTGCTGTAGGGATAAAGGGGCCATTTCCCTCTGGGACTTAAAGTGTGCTGATATCAGGGCAGGGTTGCTGACGGATGTAATACCATGACTGGTTGCCATTTGGCTCAAGAAAATAGCCGTGCCAACAAATACTTACAGTTGATCCATCAGCTCTGAGGCCAAAGTATAACAACCCAGTTCAACCCAGTTGTGTTCTAAAGTATACTTTCACAGATTGTTAGCATAGCAATCAATATCAGTACAAGCTTGACTGGATAATTTTTGATTACAGAAAGCAGTTATTACACCCTTTCAGCTCATAATGCAGTATAGCACTTTTTGAGTCAATATAGCTGGCTTTTAAATGTTCATTTCATTAAAGACTGTTTTTCCATTTTTTAATCAATTGTCTCCAGCCTTGATACATGCAAAGTGCATGTATGTGGCAGTAAAATGTAAGTTTTAAATGAAAGTTGAAACTACATTGAAACAGTCTGCTTACATTTGAAGAGTTAATATCCAAAATGTATCTTTCTGTGTGTTTTTGTTATTTTTCACTCCTTATTTACTGATTTGTTGCTGATTGAATGCATTGCTGATTCTTTGCGACGTGTCAGATAAAAACAAAGGTTTAGCTGAGTTTTTAATCTTTCAGATCTTGATTTTTTTTTATTTTTTTTTATTTCATCTTTGCAAAATTTTCAATTACTTTGTTTAAGTCAGTGTTCTTGATGATTTCACTCCAACGAAGAGGAGAGCAAGACCAAAGAAACAGTCCACAGGGTCGATCACAGGAAAGTTTCAATAGTTTCAGTCAACTTAGTGTTCAGCCTGCACATGGCTCACAGGAGCAGTCATTTATATGCAGGGCTGTCAAGTTAACACATTATTTAGATTATTATTTAGGTACTACAAGGAATTCCATTTGTGTTGATTTTAGCGGCTCCTGTGAACAAAAGCGGTGGTGTTTCCCGGGAATGAAGACTGCATTTCCCATGAGCACCACCGCCTCGTCTGGCAAAGCTCTTTGCTAGCGCGTGCATTTGTTTTGGAAGAGAGTGAAAGAAAGACACAATTTATTTCTAGTACTATTTTTCTTTTTAAACACAACTCTTTGCAGGATGCATAGTGATGAGGTAATGTATATTTGTGGCTATGTAAGATTAATAATTGTAATATGATGATGGTGAAACAAAGTAAACTTTGTTTTAGTGCCATTCATACACCTAGGTTACATGTAAGGCTGCATTCACCACCAAATTCGGCAATGTGGCACCTTCCTGTAGGGCTGTGTGGCAGTGTGAAGGTATTTATTTATGCTTTAGAATGTAACCGCCATCAAACAATCAGAAAATAACATTTTATTTATCTGATTCAACTGCTTTGTTCACGCCATCACTGCTCGCTCTCTTCATTCATTCTCTAGCTCGCTTGACCACAGCCTAATAACTGCATAGAAACAAATGTAATTTAATTATCTGTTGTGGTCACATTTTAGGCTAAGTCATAGGCTTACGTTCAAATAAATGAAATGATCTCATGTCAGTGTAACATTCTACCTGAAGGATGATATATGGGAATAATCAAGATGTCGGTTTTATATGAGACTGAATTATCAACAAAATATGGTAACTGTTCTTAATATGCATATGTTTAATGATATTTTTTCATTCCACAAGATTCTCTACATTGTCAGACATGAGTGCCAAATTTAATTTGTATTTACTTATTTACTAATTTCAACAGATTTGACAGTATGTGGAATGCAGGGTAATGTAAGGGAGTGACATTAAGAAAACATTAGGATGTTGGTTAACAAGCAGTTCTATTAATACATAAGGATATTGATGGTATCTTGCGACTATGGATTAACTATGGATTAAGCCATAAGTCATGTAAATGTGCAACGTACTGTTTTGTGTATTTTCTAAAATGAAACAGATTAATATTTATTTTACTTCAGAAAATAGACAGAAATTATGTGTCACATTAGTCATAATTATCGTCATTATCCCATCTAATTCCACATATACCGCCATGCAGATATCTTTCTTACTAACATGAGCATCTCCCCATGAGTGCATTTGAAAGTCATTATAAAAGGCTGCGCAGCAAGCTGCAAAATTGCTTCCCATCATTTTGTTTCATCTTGTGCTCTTTTAATACCCAAATGGTCAGCAGCACCCATTTTGTCAAGAACAGAGCAAAGTTGGGTAACAGAGAAACCATATAGTTGGTTATCCAGCAGACAGCTGCCATAATAAACTGTATTGCTTTCTTTGAAAACTTTAAGCTGTACACACAATTAAATGATATGACACCAATAATAATAAAACTCAGTAATCAAATGTTTTTCATTTTCAGTGTGACAGCCAATAAAGCATCTTAGATGACAAGCCTTACTTTTTTGTCACTTAAGCAATATGGGAGTAAAACACAAGCCTGTATATGTACTTGAGCTCAAATCTATATTCTGCCAAATGTAGCTCTGCCTTTAGAAAGCATATCTTCCATTTTTTGCTTCTCCATTCATGTGTACTGCATGCATGACTGTCAGTCGTGAATGCAGTACACATGTTCTGGATCTGGATTCTCTGAGTCATGTTTGTAACTTGTTCATATTTTAGTTAGAGCTGTGTTTTTGAGAGTCATTCTGTGAATGCAGTACACATGAATGGAGAGGTGAAAAACAGAAGAACTGTATTCCACAGGTGGAGCTATCACTGAACCTGAGTGGCAGGATGTAGACTTATATTGAGCTGAAGAACATATACAGGCAAGTGTTTCACTAAACTCAGGTTGCCAGTGTGGGTGGATTTGGGTTATCTTAGAGCTGACCCACGCGTCACTAGTTTTCACATGTAAATGCATGATAAAAATAGTTCATTACCTTCAAATTCAATCAAAAGCACTGTAATGTATCACCCTCAGTGTTGTGGCAGTATAGTGTTGTAGCTGCTCCACAGAGCATGTTGTTTTCACAAAAAAAAAAAAAAAAACTGTACAGGCTTTTGTAATTGAATATCACAGCCTTTGTGGATTGCCCTTCATTTTTTTCAATGTCGATACACAACAAAACAATCAATATCAACTTTGTTTGTTTGTTGGTTGAACCTTGCCAGATTTTGAGCTGGGAAGTTTCCACTGGATGCAACACAACACAAATGCAAACAAAGTGCAGCACAAATGCAATACAATGTAAACAACTTTGTCAGTGAAGTAGATTTCACTGATTTCAAAGGAAGCATTCCCTCAGTGGCTGATGGCTGTAGTTGCACTCAGGTGTTGCCAAGTAATTAAAACTGCCCAAGGTTTAGGATGGTAACAGCCCACAGGAAACTATGCTATGCTTTCTATGTTATAAATAATCTATTATACAGATTACAAATACTCTATTATATATCAATAGTAATGTGAAAGAAGCAGATATATTGGTACTCTCATATACTCAGTAATTCAGTATGATATATCTATCTATTGCAAAACAGCACAGAGTCCTGAAAATTTAAATTTAGATAAAATTAGTGTCCATTTAGTATCATTTTTAAATAAACTGGTAGATACTGTTATTACTGTTATTATTTACTGGTAACTGACATAAATTGATCTGTAAATGTAGGTTAACAATAATCATACTGAAATGTACTATATAATATGGTTCCATTGCAGTGAAATCATCTGCTTAATAAATTCTAATTTAGATGACCGCTGTGCTTACTTTTGACTCTCATTCCTCAGATATCTTAACTGAACAGTCCACTAATGGACTGAATGAAACTATTCAGCAATGCAAAAACATACAGTATTAATTCTAAATTGTAAAATTTAGGAATGGCTCAAATGTTTACTTGGAATATGGTTATGCTGTAATTATTTCTTACATCTAATTTTCGCAAGCATATGTTAACGCCTGTTGGATATATAGCTTTTAAGTGTCCCACAGCATGGATATTGTTCACAGAGCAAAGCAGGATGGAGAGCACAGCAGTTTGTGTGCTGCTCAGTGAGATCTGACAGGAGGCCCTGAGTTTCATTCCAGCCTCACATAAAACCACTGTTCAGCCTCAAGAGAAATGATGCTGAACAGTGATCCCTAACGGTACACACTGGTGAATCCAGGGCTCAGACATCATTCAGCCCAAAGCTGCTCTCTGATATTAGCCTGTAGACTAAGTAAACTAAGCAAGTGTCTAGTCCCTGGCAGGTTATTCAGGGTCTGCAGAAAATGCATGCAGACACATTCAGGTGTCTGAACTGGAGATACACTGTGCACACACACGCAGGAGTCTTCTTTGATCAAATGAGATAGACCAGAGTTACAGCTTTGAAAAATGACACAGATGCTTGGCATAATAAAGACAAATTGCAACGATTGTTTGGTGAAATTGAGGTCATTCATCTTCTGCTTTTCCAATAGTTGAGCCATTTATATAGTTCAAATTAAAAATGATCTCTAATCTCGAAATAAGTACTTGGTATTTCTTTCATGCGATGTGTTGTATTTTACCGTTGTTTTCCCATGACGCTTGGAAGAGTGGGTCAGTTTCTGTCTGTAATTTCAAATGAGCCATCCTCACAATATTGCAGAAATGGATGAAATTTTGGTAGTTTGGGACATCTTGATGGCTCAGCAGTCCATAATAATTATAATGGGATATTATACTGTAATTGATCCCTGGAGGAGAAATTCATTTTTTCTGACAGGCACGGACACACACAGACACACACAGGAAGGACATAGCACATCATCAGCCACAGAACAGTGC